>JANHGN010005731.1:0-19330 GCA_024605025.1 Megaceryle maxima | reverse complement strand
GGAATATTAAGAGGAAAGAAGCGATTTGAAAAAAAAAAAAAAAAAAAAAAAAAAAAGTATTTATGATGTCATATCTTCCAGAAGCTAGCTTTATGTTATTTTTCATTATTGAAAGAATATTGAAAAATGTGAGTATCTCCCTCACATGTATGATAGAATATCTCATAAATCAATACTTGTGTCAAATATATATTTGCTTACTAAAGATCTGAATTGATGAGAATCTTTACTAATAATTTACAGAACCTGGCTGATAAAGCATCTTAGGAATTAATCCAAAAATTTCAAAAAGGAGAAGAGACTGTGCTTTCACAGTAGTTCAAGCCTGGTTTAATTGTGAGGTGACAAAGGCCAGAGAAAACTTGGTGAAATGTGAAGTGACCACAGATGCCAGGGGAATTGCGTGGTTAGTCTAGAAGCAGAAAGGATCCCATGTAGCATGGGATTCAGAAGGGAAACCCCCAAATTATTATTTTGAGTCACTAGCAGATATGTTTTCTGTTACTGAGACAAATGCTGCACATGTGAGCGAAGTCACAAGCTGTGAACCCATTTGTATTATGGTATATCATAGCGTGACAAGCCACAATCCTTTAATCTCCCTCAACAAGGATAAACTCTCCCGGAGACCTTCTGTGTCCATGCCCAAGAACCAGTAATTTACATTATTATGATATCTTCAAACCAGAGTCCTCAAGGTCCAGAGAGCTGAAGATGGGGCTCCACTTCTGTACAGACAGGCAGCCTGTGTCTAGGAAACTCGTCATAGCAGCAGCAGCACTGCAGCCTCCTGTGAGATAGTGGCCAAGAAGCCAACAGGCTGAAGGGACTGGGCCCTAATCCTGAATCCTGGTGTGCACATTGACGGGTGGGGGCGTAGTGCTTAAACACATCTGGGAAAAGACTCCGCTTTTAATCACAAGACTTTTTTATTCTTTAAGCCACACAAACTCAGACTCTCAAAAAAGAGCAGGAACTCTAAGCCAATGGATAATATTGTAGTAAGCACCTTTTAGCAGTGCACTGACAGGTCACACTGCCTTTAGCATGGATGTAGCACTTAAGTACTACATCTTCATCTTTACATTTCCATGTAGCTGTAGATATCCCTGTAAAAGAGACTACTTCTACATCACAACAAACACCTTTGGAGCTTCTTGCACTCCTTATACAGCCTCTAATATTTAGTAAGACTATTCTTTATCCTGTAATAATGTCATAGCATAGCAGTATCCTACAGCTGTAGTCCTAGATCCATTACTAGATACTTAGGATTGGAGTTTGCAAAAGTTTTACCACTACTTATTTTTTACAGTCCTCAGACTTCCTGCACTACGCAAATAGTGCCTCTTAACAAAATGAGCAGTTTTCTAAATCACCCCCACAGAAGTCAGGAAAGCCTTAGTTACAGATGTGTTTACATTAACAGAAGTGTGCTACACCTCACACACTTCCTTACATAAGCAAGTTAATGCATTACAGATTAACAAAGTAGTGACATTATGCAACCCTAAACATGGTTTACCTAATTTTATTGATAACGTTAGCTTTCAGATTAGCAGCTTGATTTCTGTACCTCAGCAATGCATTTGTGCTAGGTTTTACTGTAAATTCTGAAAAGTTTATTAAAATAGAAAACAAAAAGTGTTATTTGCTGCCCATAGGTATCAACCACTCTTCCTTATTGGGAGAGCTCTGGGTGGTAAATTAGGTTGCTGGGAACTCTGAATGCTACCTCCTTGACACAACTGATATCTGCAGAAGCACCTTGACCCTCACAGGGAGAACTGAAGTGAATAGTTACCCTCCATCCTTAACTTTAAGTATCCAAATAGTATCCCAGCATTCAGGGAATTGTTCACATATTTAACACAAGCACATACACATTAAAAGCCACACAGCTTAAAGAAGGCTCAAACTCCATAGTGGTGTATAATAAAGTTCTCAGATCTGAGGCTTCCCCAGGAACACCCCACTCTGTGATAAGATCACGTTTTCACACTATAAACAACACAACATCAAAAGCTATTATGGTTAACATAGCAAATTCAGAGAAGGAAGTAGCTGAGCACAGCTCTCATGGATTTACTCAGAGCTGAATATTATGTATTCATTTTGTTGATTAAAATATTGTTCCATTTACAACCTTTAAAAGTATAAGGGTTTAAAATTTGGTGCCATTATCCTACGTTTAAATTTTACATTTTAATACATTTTCTCACTAACTGGACAGTCTTTAATCATCCAACCAATGGGCCAAGTGCAAAAAAAACAAAAACAAAAACAAAAACCAAACCAAATCACAGAGCATCACATCACATCCTTGATTCTCAGCTTCATGACTGCTGTTACTTTAAAAGCAAATTTAAAATGCCAGCACATGCATGGTCTCCACAGTCTGTGAAACAGACTACACTCAAAGTGATCTTTTTCCATCTTCCTAATAAAAATATCTTCCTTCTTTACAAATCAAAAGTATCAGAAAATATTTAGGTTTGTATCACAGGTATAATGAAGTTTTTGGTTACCTCACTATAATATTTGTCTATGCCTCAAATCACTTGCACATCAAATTGCTCTATTACATGAGGAATACTAAATAACATTTTTAACTGCTCACTCATACGGAGAGTCATTTAATGAATATCTCACAGCAAAAAGGATCATTATCATACACATAGATTTACATCTCACTTCTCTTCTGCAAGATGACAAACAGATTGAAAGAGAAAGGAACTTTACTTGCCTTCAGAAATAAACTTGGTGCCAAAACAAAAAATAGGCCAGCGTATCCCCATAACTGAACCTCTCAATTGAAGTCTCAGTTGCAGGTTTTTGCTTAACCAAACTCCAACCTTTCATTACAGATATATCAGTTAGTGAAAAGTGAATGTTTTACCAGTCTTGGATCATGAGAGAAATTAGCATTAAAAGTTACTACTGCTTTAAGTTTAATCATTGGCAAAATAAGCAGAGCTAATTTTAGCTGAGCAAAGCCATGTTCTGAAAACTTTGTTAAAAGGCGCTTGTCAAAGTCCAGAAAATGAACCTGAAATGCATGGACGAGAGTGACAATACACATCCAAAAGATCTAGTACATTCAGTGCTCAAAACACACATGAACATTTGTATTCATTCCAAGAACATGCCAGCTATCAGTACTGACTTTCTAAGTCTGTCACAACATTAAGATGCAACAAGTAATGTTACCTATGTGGAACTCATGCGAAAACTTCCATAAAAATTTCAGTAGCAATTTTTTAATACAGTGGTGAAATACAAAACGCACAATGGAACTACTGATTTTCTAGTAACTTTGTGTATATATCATATCATCCTAATCAAAAAGAAAAATAAAAAATAAGCATGTAGAAGGAAAAGGAAATGTGGAGGATTTGCTAATTACATACTATAAACAGTAAGGTTTGATATGTGAAGTCACATACTAAATGTCTGATAATTGAGAAAAATAACACAGCCATTTATTAAGCAATAAAATTTGGCAAGCCGTGCAAGTAAGGGAAGATGAAACTGTTGCCATTTTTTCCTTTTCTTTTTAACATGTCATTGTCTTCTTTTGCAGAAGCACACAGTGATCCCATGCTGACACCTTTAAGTAAAGAAATGTGACATTCCATAAATACACAAGGCAACATACACATTATAGGTGACAATGGAATATATATCGATAATGGGGAATACAAAGCAATTCCTTGAGTTCTTTGCTCTTACTCAACAACGTTGATTTTTAAATCTTATTGACACTAAATACCGCTGAATGTGTGGGCCAGAGGCAGCAGTGATACTCTTAAAAAAACAGGATAATCAGATTAGGTTGCCCAATCCAAAAGCATTCCAACAAACATTTGGATTGTGATCTATCACACTTTGCCACATGCTTACATGAAAAACTTCTTTTTAAAATACTTCATAAAGGGTGCTGTACATAGTAGTACTATTTTCCATCTCTTTCACTTATTAAGCCAAATTGCATTTCTTCTATGAGACGTCTGAAGAGGGATATTTTTTTAAAGAATTTTTTTTTTTTTTATGTGTAACTTGTAAGGTTTTCTGAAAAATGCAGTTAAGTAGTTCTCCTACAAACATACTATAATGATTCTAAAGCTTTGGATTCCAAGATGAAGAAAAGATTAAGTATTGGACTTCTGCACAAACAAAATTCCTGTCTTACCGACAGGACAAAGATCTTTTCCCTAGACTACAATTAGGACAAAAATATTCACAAACACTTGTCTCAGATCAGCATCGGTTTTTTTATGGTTTGGTATGACCAGGAGCTAACATTGCAGAGTAACAGAAACAGCTGTAACATTATTTAGTACACTAGCAACAATGCAAAGGAAAAGTACCCAGGTAAGTGTTACCTAAGGGCTTTAGCTAGCTTCCTGCTCTTCAACACCTGAGAGTTTCCAAAATAAGCCAGAAGAACCAACAATCCAGTGTGGATTTGGTCTTTACCTCTTTCAGCTTGACTCTCTTGTCTTGGAAGAGCTTGGTCAACTCTTCTAGGTAGCATTTGCCCACTTTTTCCTGAGCAAAGGCCTACCTTCATAAACAGGTAAGCTTTTCAAGTAAGGCAGGTGACTAACTCCAGAAGTGGAAGTTGCATGCCCAAGTCAGTTTCCTCTTACAGCAACTGAGGAAGGGATTCATAGCTGCCAGCACGCCAAGCAGGACACTCTGGCTGGGTGTGCCAAAACACCAGACAAGAGGTATACAACCACACAGCCACCTGGACTTACATACCAACTGGCAGCCTTTGCACAGGCATTCTTGTAGGATGATGGGTCTCAGCCTGAAACTCCGAGTTTAAAAGCTTACCTCTAGTCAAATGCACGTGTCTCCTAGTTTCTATTTGAAATGGGGAAAAAGACAGAAGAGTCACAGGAAACTACAAGAGCAGCCATTTTTGCATAACAGTCTAATGGTTTTTTGAGTCACCCTGGAAAGAAATTGAAGATATTCATCCCCATGTTCCTGACGTCCACTGACCAGGATGCAAGGTGGACAAAGTCAGGCTGATTAGCTGTTTAGCTAAGACTACAAAAGCAAATCAGAGAATAAATATGACAAGAACACTTCTCCAGCACTAAGAGTTTTGACCCAGCTCTCAAGATTACCTATGTGTTTTCCAAGGGATCACTGATTAAGTACATAGAGAACATTGTGCTGGGAGTTAAAAATGAGTTAACTTTGCTTTTGAGCAACATACTTCTTGGGATTCCTGAGCCAGTTCACCTTACCTCCTCACTGGGTGCCAAGGTTTGGCAGCATGCAAGATACTCTGCTTTAAGAACAAATATTCTACAACCTTATGAAAACTTTTTTAATCACACCCTAACAAAAAGGAAGTGGTCCTTCAGTAGTCAATAGTATTGGCTACTGCTGACATTTTACTCAGACTAGGTTTTTTGAGAAGAGACAATATTTTCATTTTTTCTGTTCTGTATTCATTTCATTTCTGCATTTTGTCACTAATGTTCTAGAACAACTTCTGTTGTGGTTATCTTGTTTGGGTTTTTTTTCCTCGCAAATCTTTTGTCACTCTCTCACTTCCATCTGTTTTGAAGAGCTTACTACAATTTTTAAAATTTTGCATTTTCAACTGGAAGTGGAAAAAGAGCAGTATCAAACACAGTTTAAAATGCAAGTGGAGTAAGTCTGGGAAACACCTCTCATCTCCCATCTCATGTTTGTGTCATTAGCACGAACACACACCCACACACAAGTGTGAGTAGATTTGCAGAAGTTTACTTGGTGTTTCAGATTCTGAAGACTGTCGAGATTAACAAGGAGGGAGGTATACTTCTAATACTGATAAATATATTTGTTAAGGCTGAAATCAGACTTTGCATTGACCTGTAGTTACTTTCTAAAACAATACACTACACATCACAGTTTGTGCAAAGATCCCTGCACCAATTACTAATAACACTTCTTAAATACATAGACCAAAAATGACACACTGAGGACAGTGGGATTTAATGTCATTAGTACTAAATCAGAGTCAAATCTGGTACTCACTTCCATTTTTGCCCTGAGCAGTAAGTCATGGAGTACTTCTCCAATACTGATTTAATTTACAATTAGTTTTCTTAAATGCTATGGCTACACCCTATCTCACAAATGTAATTTTTAACCTTAATGTGTGATGTAGTATGAAACCTGTCAACACAAATAATTGACTGCTTTATTATAAATAAGAATACTTACAATTATTTTTAAATGCCTCATAAATCCACATTGTCTATTGATTTCAGAAAATTTCATTTTATTTCCATAGTAATATACCATGATCTGAGCACTTGCCAAAAAAAAATTTAAAAATATTCCAAAAATCACTTTTCTCAGTTTTAACCATCATTGAAATATCCTTCATTTCAAAGATATCAAGAAATTATCACTATTCACTTTCAATACAAAGCCTCTTACATTTCAGCTGTCATTTTCAAAAATCATACAGAAAATAGTATTTCTAAGCAGAGTTCAGTTGCAGTGTAATAAGTAATAATTTCATCAATTAGCAGTATTCAGCATCCACTGAGAGTTCTCTCACTATTATTTTATTCATAGAGTCCTTTGTGGAAGTAGCATACTAAAAAGATCCATTTATCCTTGAAGGTTTTTCATAAATGTGTCATACATCTTAGAAAACAATTGGTTATTATTCTCGCTCAATCTAAATAACTATAATAACTTCCAGGTGTAAAACCTTTTTTTATACTTCCAATCTTCTTTACTCACATTATGGGTCTACATTTTAATAACCTATTCTAACCCTTCTACCTACTTTCACATGTGCATTCAGGAGTTTTGCATGGATGCTAGACATGCCTGGACGGAAGGGTAGTCAGCTTATTGTTAAGAGCAGAATAGAATTGGGTTTCATAGAATGCCCTTCACAATCAAGGCAAAGCCAAGCACTTTATAATGAGCTAGATGCTACGACAGATGCTAACAGTGCAATAGCTGGCACTAAAGGAAAATGCTGTGACTGTTACATTTAGCAATAGCTTGCTTGCATTGCCTATTTTATTTCTCCTTCCCTCCAGATCGCTCCACATACACATCACCCCATTTCTTCTCACCCAGAAGAACATGTACTGCCTTCTGTCCTTTCATCTCAAGACTGCAAAGGGCTCCCTTCAGAGCCCTTCATTCCTTAATCCACATAATGGAGATGTGATGGGGAGGTATAAGGGCCTCTCTCAAGGCTGGGGAGACAGCCCTGTGCAGACCACACAGCAAAATTAAACATACGCTCTTAGGAAATAGTAGCCCAATTTCCGAGATGCATCTCCCACACAGGAGCCTGCTTCATTCTCTGCAAGTCTGTCAGTTTGTTGTCCAGGAAAACCTTGGCTAGGACAGTTCATTCCAACAGAAGTTTCAACTGAAACTGAAACTCTCTTAGAGCACATCTAACAAAATCACAACAAAGAACCAAGGAAAGCATGCAGCAATATATCAATAACCAAACTAGGTACCAAAACAACCTATGTGAACACTGTGCAGAGCCCAATCTCCACAATAAATATAAACCTGATGACCACTGCACATATGACTAATACTTACAAGTACATCTTTAGGAAGACAAGACTAAGATCAAACTTTCAAAGCAGTTTTCAATTTTTCCACCTCATTTCTATGGTCTCTAAGTGGTGTGTGTAGGTATATCTATTAAAAAAATGTGTACACTGGCAAGATGTGTAAATCAGACAGTTTGGCTGCCTGGACGCTTCTCTCTTTAATTATATAAATAATTGTGTTTGGACCTGAAATTAAAGTGTCAGAATGCGCCATGACTGCCTTTAACTGATGACTACCATCCCATCTAAATGGAAATATTTAGATTCAGCACCTAGATACTTTTTTTTAATTAGCTTTCAAATGAAGTCACAGGCAAGCATGTCTTGCCTTCTCCGATTTGCACTACTGGTGTCAAGTTGAACTGGAAAGGCCAACCATTTCAATGAACTAAAATAAACGTAATTTTAAGGTCAAGTCACTTGTAACACTTCAGGCAGCAAATGTCATACTGAAAATAAAACCGAACCTTGGCTTGAGTAGAGATGAAAGGCTTGGCATTTCAAGGACTTCATTGTGTTTTTCACTTTAAATTTACAAATAAAATACCGGCATCACATATATTAATATTTATCATACTAATAAGGATTTTTGAATCTATATGTGTAAATACTGGAAGCAGTATTGAAGCCAAAATACTTTTATAGGTAGGCTTATCCTAATTTCAAATGTTGATGTCTCTGCTAGACCTAAAAACACTCAAAATTCCACACTGGCTTACCATGATCAGAGATGCCTCAGTAAGAGATCAGATGTTTCATAAGGTCTAAGTATCTTGACAGAGGGCAGAAGTGAAACTGTCCAACTCAGTCCACCGCATAAGAAAACAAGGATGTTTAAAAAGGGGTTATTTCCTTTGTTCTGAGACTACACATTAAACATATGGGTGTATTCCTCCCCATCCCCAACCTGCACAATGTGACCCAAGTACTGGCCATCTAACGTTGACATTCTGTGGCTACCTGATGGAGTAGATCACCTCCCACCACTCACAACGTGTGCTAATACACTGACATCTGAGAGAATGAAAATATCTCATGGCTTCGACCAAGGACTACCACTGTTTAATATGGAACCTCCATTTATCCTAAGCCCTTCACAAATACACTTACGGGTTTGATATAGACATGCTGGTTATCCAGATGATGCATTTCCAAGGGAAATAAACCCCTCTTCTGTTTTAAGGCAGTTAGGGAAGATTACACAGTGATTTCTGAGCTGTCTTGGGGACATATTAGAATTGCTTCATGATGAGATTCTTTCATTCTTTCTGCTTGCAAGGAAAACTGGATCTCTCTGGTGTCAACCTAGGTTGAGAATGGTGATTCTACTACAGCTTAACTAGTTAATACCTTAAATAGCTAATATTAATATCTTAAATATTTGGATAACATTAAGAAAAACCTCCTATAGATATCTTGATTTAAACAGTCCCCACATAGACTTGCTTTGGCATTTCATCCTCACAGTGTCATCTAATTTTTGTTGTTGCTGTTGTTTTTTTCTAATGTTATTTAAAGAAGCTTGCCCACTTGAATCCTATGATCTATGCCATCTGCAACAACAAAAAAAAATTAAAAAAAAAAATTGGGTATTTCTTATAGTTGTAAGAGACTGTGAGCAGTAAAAAACAAATTTAAACTTAGGACCCAGTCTGAATTACCTGTTATTTAATAAAAGAAAACACCTGGTCAATTTGAAGGCAAAAGTGTTGTTCTTATTTCCAATAAGCATTATCATAAGAAGAAAAACAGATAATTTAGTGCATTTCCTCCAGTTCTTTACCTGCTCTCTTCCCCAGTCCAAATTTGGCCTGAATAGATCTGATTTGCTTTTATATTTACATTTTGAATTATGGCATTGCATTTGAACTGCATATAGACCAGATGACAAAATGCCCACCGAGATCTGTGTAGTCGATCTCTGTTGGCACATTTCACAAACTGATGCTCTGCACATGTAAAGACGCCAGAGATTTATGCTGTGCTGATCTGCAAGAAGAAATCTGCCCTTATGCAGATAGTGCCCTTATTTGACAGTATACAAATGACAGCAAATGAAAATGAAAAGACTTTGAATAACATGCCCACACAAACGCCACCCTCTGAGCTTCTGATAAGACATTTATGGCCAAAGGTTTCCTAATCCCAAATGTTTGATTTCTTTGCCAAATCACATACTTGACGAAGTCTCATACTCAGGCACAAATCCTGCTCTTCTCAAAGGCGACGGCACGGGGCAGGGAGCAGCGTGTGTAACACTGTACTGATGAAATAAAAAAAAAGGAATAGAAATCATATGCTAATAAAAGGAGGGAGGTTGCCAGGCAACCAGGGAGGGAGAGAAAGCAGTTTTTGATTTGAACTCTGTGCTGTCAAAGGGTTAGCGTAGCCATAACAAACAGGACACATTAAATCCAGCTCGTCTGCAGCCACCAGGAATTCCAGCTTTTCTCAACATTTTAAGTAGAAGTGTGTTCCCAGCTCAGTGCCAGCTATGTTTGTATTCCCTGGGTCATTTTACTGACACTGGCAAAATGGTATAGGATAGGATAGACAGTAGCTTTTTGAAAAGTGTCCATTTGAAAAGCAGCAGTGTGTACCTTTGTGTAACACAAACTGCACCATGCAGGTAGACTGGCTTGAAGGACAGAGATAGCTGTGCAACCTTGGATGCAAGCAAATCCCAGTCCATCAGATAGAGTCACATCTCTCTTGGTGGCACTGAAAAGTGTGCAAGTTCTGCTACTCTGCTAAAACTGCACCCCTTCAAATGCATCTCAAAAGACTGCCCTGCACCACTGCACTCTTGTTACATCTGATGTGCAAAATCCTGCTTTATAAATCTCAGCTTTCTATATCAACTAGTAGTAATAATAGTTTTACTTTCCTAAGGAGATGGAACATTAAGCAGATAAAAGAATAAAAATTCAGGTCCAGCCTACAACATAAAATCATCATGAAATCCATTTACTTAAAAAGGAAAAATAACTTTGAAAACAAGAAGAAACTGAAATTAATTGAAGTGACAACTCTTAAGTCCCAGCCATGAGAAAAGGTGGGAGTAGCAGGTCTTATTTTAAAGACCTTCTTATAAAGAGTTAAATTTTTAAAATGTGGAAAAACATGAAGTTTAATTCATAAGTAACATTAAAACTCAAAGGTCGAAAGAAAATGAATACCACAAGAGCCAATCCCCCCCCCCCCCCGTATCAGCACTTCGGAAGACTTGACTGACTCACAGGGCTACAATTTAGCAGACCAGCAGCAGAGTCAAGGCCATACATAACTCTGAGCATCAAGAGGATTGGGATATACATCATGAGAAGATAAAAATGTTTCACATATAGAAGACTTTCCTTCCTACTTGACAGACCCATTTTTAACCTGATGAGGAAACCATATTGTTTGATTGTCCAAGATAGACATATTAATTGTGGTCTATAATCTCCCCAAGGTCTTAGTAATCACGCTGTAACTGCTGTTCCACTCAGCTAAGAGTT
The DNA here is from genome assembly GCA_024605025.1 of Megaceryle maxima. NCBI lineage: Eukaryota > Metazoa > Chordata > Aves > Coraciiformes > Cerylidae > Megaceryle > Megaceryle maxima. The sequence goes on along the minus strand of JANHGN010005731.1, from coordinate 8,220 downwards.
TCCCACAATAAAACCACTAAAACAATGAAAACACATGAGAAATTCATTAAACTAAAATAGCTAAAGAGGAAGTCTTTTCCTCACTGATTGCTCATCAAATGACCCTAGGAAAACACAGTGATCAATCTGAAACAGCCATCTGATCATCATGGCAACCTATAAAGCAACAACTTAAAAAAAATTCTACATATTAAAGCTTCATTATGGAACTTCAAACAACTAGTAGGTATCTACAACAGAGAAGGACACTCTAATAATTGGGGCTTTTTAAAAATAAAAGTTTGGCCTAGATCAAAGACAGCTAGCTTCAGCTATTTATTCACATAACCTTTGCTTGACAGTTTTCTGAGCCATGCCGACTAGTAGGGTTCCCTGCTATCTTGCTGAAGGTTCCCTGTGGTTTTAACAGTAATCTTTATTTTTCAATCCTTGTCCTGCTTCCTCCTTTGACAAACACCAAGCTTAGCTCTCAGATGCACCTTCAAGACACCAACTTTGCTACCTGCAGTCTTTCACTGCTCTAGTCCATTTGAAGAATAAACCTGAAAAGGGAAACTTGCTTACCTTGCTGTATGACAGCCTGTGCTTTGTAGCACACTCCAGGTATATATCCCAGGGAAAGAAGAACCATCACTGCTATCAAACCTGCTAATTTAAGTAGCATGGAAACTGCAGGTTGTAGAACCAAGTTTCCTTGAAGTTTGGGGGCACTTCCCAGGTGGCCCTTACAGAAGCATGGCACAAGAAGTCCTGTTCCCCCATCTACCTGACCCTGGAACCAGCTGCATACCTTAAGTTCAGGTGTGCTGTCTGTACCCTTGGTGAGCTGCTCAAACAAGCTATAACCTCATTCCACCTTCATTAGCAGCCTTCAGAGAACAATGTATGTACCTTGATGATGAAGAAACTCCAAAATCAACATGCATATGCCCGCTGTGCACTGAGGGAACTCTTGGAGCCTCCTGTGTACTAAGGTCAGCACCTAACAGGCACAGTCTGGCCCTTAAGAAACACTCCTCTTTACCCTGAAGTAAATGTAGCTTGTAAAGCTTTTGTCTGCAATAAGCAACTGCAACTTATTATAACTATGGTTTACACAACCACAGACACAAGAGTACAGTGCAGGTGAAGCACAACAAACATTAGCTTTCTAAAGTAACACCAAATAAAGCACATGGATGAATTTTATAATACCCTTACAAACAAAAGAGTTTGATTTCAGAGCCACCTATACTTTCTAAAGTTAAATGGAAAGAAAGCTTGACACAGTGGTGATGTTCATGATATGAGATATGAGGGGTTTTTTTAATATATGTATTATCTATTATGTGAAAATATCACAAACTCACCCTGGTAATTCTCAGACAATTCCCCGATTGCTATTTCAGAACATGGCCTTAGCCCTTCACACCTTTCCTTTAATTCCCACAAGTCAGGCACCAATGTTAACATCTGGAAACAGCTGTGACAGCAGGCTAGGTATCCAGCTGCTGGCCCAGAAAGGAATTATACATTCTTCAATGCCCATCTCCCTTTTAAACATATGCAGTAGATGATTCAGAGGGAAGGTCAGACCTGTGAAATGCCAACATTCTCTCTACCTACTTGAAGAACAATAATGCTGTTTCATACTAAGCTATCTTGGGGAGGTGGGTGCTAATTTACTGTCAACGTTTCAGATTTGTGACAACAGTATGTCAAAGCGCCTCTGCTCTGCTAAGAAGCCCTTACCAAGGAGGCTGGGAGACCTACTCTCACTAGACAAGAGGGACTGCAGAGAGACCGGAATGCAGTCAGGAAATACTGTTCCCTGCATTCTATGTTTAACTAATGTCATTCAAGGTTGTGTCATCCTACATGAACTTAAGAAACTAAGTTAAGATTCTACTCAGCACTTCACAGTTTTGCCATTCATTAATTTCTGAGTACTTGATCTAACAATTTTAATTCTTTAAAGAACCATGAAGTTTCCAACAGAAATATTTATGTATTGTTTACACACAATGATAGTAAGGAACCATCTAAATAAATAAATAGAAAAGAAGGCAAACAAAAAGGGAAGCCTTTCTGTCCCAGAGTATCACAGAAAAAGGTATGTATAAAGCCTGCAAACACAACCCAGAGTTTGAATTTACATATAACACAGTTTCACATTACAAGTTAGAAAGGAAATGCTGTCCTCATACTGTAGACTTCAACATTTCTTATAAAGATCTAGACATGCAATAAATAAAAAGCCAAGACACCTACTCTGGATGTGGAGTGCAAGGAGTTATTTTCACCCATAGCTGTTTTGGATTGTGCTTGCTTTCCTTTTGCTTACAGTTTCTGCACTCAAGGAGTAGTCATGCACATTTTGATAAGAGTCGACCAGATTAAAAAAAAAAAATGCAGTTTGGTGTTTGTGAGGTTGGCAGTAGGTTGGAGAAGTTTTTTGTTTGGTTTGGGATTTGGAGTTGTTTGGGGTTTTTTGTTTGTTTGTTTGGGTGGGGTTTTTCTGTTTGTTTTTTTCTTGCCAGTGTTATGTTGGGGTTTTTTTATTTGCTTTGTGGGGATGTTTTTAGCACTAATGTTTTTTGGAGAAGATCCTATATTTTAAATCACAACACACCTTGTCTTTCACAATTTGGAAAGAAGACTTTTAGAACAAGATTATCAACGTAATTTCTTCATCTTCTTTAGTTAGGCCAAAAGATTTGCTCAGGAGCTGAAGCTGATAAATAGGAGGGCAAGATTCCTCAGGGTCAGCTTCCTGGAATTTTTCTTTTTTTTTTTTTTTTTTTAAGGGCTTGGGGAATTGGACATGATTTCAGCTACTTCTAGCACTGATCCTTGGCTCCTCTTTAACCAATGACATCAGTCTTTTTATCTACTCTTAACTATCTGAAAAACAGAGTAATATCAAGACTCCAAAAGTCACATTTAGTATTTGAATTAAGTGAACTATGTTTGAGATGCTAACCATTGAGATGTGTCATGAAATAATGAATTCAGTTTTTATACCATAGCCAGGAGAGTGACCAAAACATTCAAGTTATGCTGCCAGCACTAATATTGATAAGACTGCTCTGCTCAACAAACAAATTTCTGAGATTATCCGCAATGATATAGGCTTAGCTAACATGTACTTTCCCTACTGCAAAAAAAAAAGAAAAAAAGCTGCAATTAGACTATCAGTACTTCTTGATATATTCATCTGGGAGAGAAATCATACAGTGACTAAATTTATTCGAACAGATGGGAAATGGACAATACATTTGGTTAGAAGTAGACTGCCTTGATTTCCTTACTAATTTAAATGAGTGCTGAAAACAAAACACAGGAAGATGCTGACCAAAGTTTCCACTTTCAACTTGCGAGTAAAGCAAACGGTAGTAGTCTTTTTCAAAATACATCAGTCTTCTAAATTATGTAGTGCTGCATATTATTACCAAGTCATGATCCTACAATAATATATTGTTCTTCAAATCCAAGTCATCCACATCTAGAAATGGAAAACAATATAATCCCAGAAATATTCTGCATTACAAATTTGACTGAAGTCTTCAAAAAAAACTGTATTACTAAAATCAAACTTTTGGAATAGAAAAAGAAGAAAAATCCCAGACTGGCTGCTCTGAAAACACTGAACTGGTAAAAACCAGACATTACTGATTTCATACCACAGAGCCCTCCTAACTGTCAGGAAGACTCCTAAGATAGTTCGTTCTTTCCATCCGTTCCATGTTTCATTCTTACCAGCATATCCGTAAGACCATCTCTGGACATTAGTCATGGTTTGAGCGGCAGCTCAGTTAGGAAATGGATGGGACACAAAAACTCAATATAAGAACTGATGATAAAATTAAGTCAAAACTGACGTAGAGGTGACAAGCTGCCGCTGCGTACCTTTGTGTATTATGTCCGGGCCCTAAATGAGCAGCGATAGCCCACCCAACTTCAAGGTATACCACAGCAAAAAGGTTGTGTCAGGCTGGAACAAGACTGTCTAACTACAAGTTGGTTTATTGTCACTTTGTTTTTACTAGTCTCTAGAAGAGCTGAAGCTTGCAGCCACATGCAAGGTCTTGTGAAGGGTGGGAAAAAGCTTCCTTGAGCCCCAACCATGCAACCTAACATCAGCAGGAGTCCACCACATTAACGCTGCGCAACCCTCGATCCCACTCCACCTCACCTCCCCCTTGCAACAGGCCATGCCGGGACCCCACCTAAGCTCTCCATTCGACCTGTGGCAAGGACTGTCATGAAAAAACGTTACATGCCCCAAGTACTGGAAACCACTTGCAGCAAGGGTGCTGCTCCTGCCGTCCTGCTCAGCTTTCCACCCAACTGAGACAGGATGCAGCAGATCAGCTCAGCTTGACCCACAGCAGGACAGTGAGGAACTGAGGGCTCACACACCCCCTCGGGCAGCTGCGGCCACTGTGAGAGGGCCCGGCCTGCCAGCTCCAAGCCCGTCAGGCCGCCCAGAGCCTCCGCTGGCCGCCGCACACGGGCAGCCCTGCTCCGCAGGGACCCTTCCCTGGGGAGAGACAGGGCTCGACCTGACCCAGCCCTCGACTTCGCCAGCGGGGAGTGAGGAGGCAGCGAGGAGAAGGGGAGGCGCCGGGCACCGCCCCCTCACGCCCCCACACACCCCTCGGCCGCACGGCGGCCCGATTCACTGGGGCGAGGGTCGGGGACGAGAGGCGAGAGGGAGAGTGGTACCTCAGGCCGCCCCAGCGGCCATCCCCGGCAAGGGCTGCGGTGGCCCGGCGGGGGCAGGCCAGAGCCCGGGGCCGCGGCTGGCACGGCACCGACGGAGCTGCCCGCGGCCGGCACCGCACGGCAGAGCCAGGACCCGGACGCTGTCAGGCAGCGGCAACAGCGGCGAGACACTTCCTAACGCAGCTGAACTTTGCTGGACGCTCCTGGCCCGGGCGCCGCCTCCGGGCACAGCCCCCTCCCCGCTAGCGACAGGTGCACGTCCCGAGCGGGTAGTGCAGGGCGAGTGGGTACCTCAATGTCCACCGGGTCCTGGCTCAGCACACGAGCCATGGTGTCCGCACTGCCACCGCCTTCGACCGGCTCCCCGCAGTCCCAGTGTGGAGCGGAGCGGAGCGCGGGAGGAGGAGGAGCCGCCAGCCCGGACAGCAACGCCCAAGTGGGCGGGCGTCCCCCGAGCCGGGCCAGGGCCGCCCCACCGGGCAGAGTTACGCCGGGTCGGGGGTGGCCGGCTGGGGTGAGGAGAGGGGAGTCGCCCCGGCCCGGCCCGGCCCGTCACGTCACCGCTTTACCTCCGGCCCGCGGCGCTGTCAGCGGTCACCGAGGAGAGAAACCCCCACCAGGGGCTTCCCGGCCCACGCCCCGCGCTGGGAAACGGCCCCTCGACCGCAAGGAGCGGCACCGCCGCTGGCCAAAGGGCAGCCCTGGCGCCCAGCTTCGCCTCCAGAGGTTACCGCAGCACCCCTTACCAGACCCCACGGGCAGTGCGCTTGCACCCCAAAGCCTCCTCCGCCATCGTCGTCCCCGTCCCCTGTTGGTGGAAATGCGGTGGGGACACGGCCAAACCTCACCCTGGTCGTTTTTCTGCTTCACGAAAATCTCACAAGAGAAGCTTGCGCGCCTTGGACCTCCTTGTTCAGGGACACGGCCGGGGCCATACGTACACCATCCCGGCACTGCTGGCACGGGCAACTCCCGAACTCTCGCCTTGCTGCCCGCGGGGACAGCGAACCTCCCGCCCCCTGCTTCCCCGCAGGGCAATCGTCCCCGCAGGGAGTGCCACAGAGGCAAGCAGGCCAGGCCACAGCCGCTGTGCTCTCTCAGGTTTCTCTCCTCCCAAACACTGTAATTGTTTACTACCACAAACAATATTTATGGCATCACTGAAGCAAACAGTCCCACTGCAACATAGCTACAAAGAAGTTCTGCCTTCCCTGCTACCTTAAAAAACAGCAAAACCAAGTAACCTCCATTAAAAAAAAAAAAAAAAAAAACAAACAAAAACCCCAAAAAACAAAGCAACTAAACTACCATAATGTCAGTTTCTAGACAGCACTTTCAAGTAGCCACACCTATGATCCCCAAACGTTTTCTCACCATTTCACAAGAATAAAGGAGGTTTAATTATGAGCAATCATTGATTTTTTTCTGTGTGCTTGGCAACTCCTTGGGTTCTTTCACCCTCTCCCAAAAAAAGAATCCCAGATGTGGTCTTCAACATGCTTTTTACAGCATTCATTTTATCCAGTTAGCTTTCATTGTCCCTACTTTATTACAACATTAAAAAGGATTAAAACATAGGCTTCCCCCTCTTATTTGCTTTATAAAAAGCCTGGAAAACTGTAAGTAGCTTCTGGACACTGATGACCCTTTGGGTGCAGTAGAGAATGTTTGCTTTTTCCTTTCATGTCTCCAGAGACAATGCCTCTTACAGAATAACATGGAAATTTTTCTTTGTCTTGTAATTATTTTATTCCTTTCCATCTCTGTAAATGAGCACTTTTGAGATGCCCAGTGGAGATTTTGTTTCCCTTGTAAGATGTGGAGAAATAAGGTTGTGGCCTTTTGTGTCTCAAGTGAGAGCTGTGTTTTCTCAAGTCTCTGCTTCACCACTATCATATAACAATTCTTGCTGATTACAATCACCCATGCAAAGCAGTTAAAGTGTTGGCAAGAAAATCAGAAGCAGGATCCCCTGCATTGCTACTACTTATGACTAACGAATCAAATAATCTGGTTCATTTCATTAGTATTAACATTGCTGAGCAGCTCAGTGGGCTCTGGTGCTAGCTGTGGAATTTGGTAGTTGTGTTTGCTCCTGACCTACAGCAGTGTATTAACTAACTAGACAAGTGCAATAGGCCCATGAGTCATTTTCACAAGGAATATTTCCATGTGTATGAAATAATAAACTGCTTTGTGTCCAACCATCTACAGCTTGCATCCTTTTGTTCTAAAGGAGCAGTTATATTAGAAAAGACCAGCAGCAGCTACTGAAGTTTTCAATTTCATTCTGTCCTGACATATTTTCAGCTGCTACGAGTAACATCCTTTTCAGGAGCCTTCATTTGTTTTCTGAAAGCGTCATCACACTTCTAATCTGCAGGTTATAAATCCTTGCTTACCCCAACGTTACCTACCAAGCCACATGAATCTGACACCTGTACAATTTTTGCCCTGTGGAACCAATAAATAGCAACACCATTTAAATTTCGTAGAAGTAGGGCTTTCCCCCAAATGAAGCAGGACTTATTCTGCCAATAAGTACAAGTCAGAGAAAAGAATTTGGAGACCTGACCATACCCTGCCTACCTCACAATTTGTATTCTTGGTAGAGGGAGCGCCTCTTATTTCCCCTCCTACACATTTCTCTTGGGGATCTACTTACTGTCTGTATACAATGGCAGCAAGCCAGTCTGTGTCAGCCTGCAGCAGCTGCCAGCTTCCCCCAACAGTTCTGGAGGGCTGGCCTTCCATGAATCACCCTTCTGAACTCTGGATTCTCAGCTGCTGCAAATAGTGCTCTTATCAGCACTGAGCATCTGTACAGCTGAACTTTGTTTCAGGAAACGAGCAGAAACAGAGATGCATGTACAACATTCATCAAAATACTACTATTCCCACTTCTAAAGCAAAAGTTGTAAGAAATTTTTAAAAAAAGTCTTACATAGCCTAAATATAGTTTGCCTCTGATTTTTATTCCTCGCCGCTCCCCCGCCCCCCCCGAAGGGTTTTGAAAGCAGCAGAAAGAGCAGTGATGCTAAAGACCTAACTTTCACTTCTGGCATGAAAAGCTGTTGAGGCTTGGTTGAGTTATAGGTTTCTGAAAGTTGCCATTAACCTTTTGTTTCTTGTGCTCTTCAGGTGAAATTTGCTCACATGCCAAAGAAATAATTGCACGTGAACTTTCTCAGAAAACCTCGAGGCTCTCACTACCACCACAGCAACAGCATTGTGCTAGAAATGCCTGCCTGGCTGGGAGCACAGAGCAGCAGACAGTGAGCAAGGCCATGTCTTTCAAATTCAAATAGTTCTAGGAATACAATGTGCAATCTAAAACAAAAAGATTCCTCCTCCAGCCATTAAACTCATAGATTAACAACTGCAAAGGGTAAACTGTAAATGCTGAAAGTTCAGCTTTCAGATTCTGGCAGTGATGTATTAGGGAGCCTAAAGGGCTCAGTGTACTGACATATCAGACAAGCAACTCCCCACTTCCCCCCCCCCCCCCCAAAC
>JANHGN010005729.1:0-12143 GCA_024605025.1 Megaceryle maxima | reverse complement strand
CTGCGCTGCTGGGCCCCCTGCTCTGGGTGACCCTGCTGGGTGGAGCAGGGGGGTGGCACCAGAGCATCTCCAGAGTTCCCTTCCAACCCCACCATGCTGGGATTCTGTGATAAAAATGGTTTCAGCCTCAACATTCACTGAGCACAGATGCTGTAAGATGAGAAAAGGGCTTTGCCCCAAGAGCAGGTTATGTCTGATTATCTCATGTAGAGCCCTTGTATGAGCTGAAGGTGGAGTTGATGGCATTTGTCTTTTTTTTTCCCTTTGATGCTGCCAAAGTAGTTCTGATCAAGTGTAAGATGTAGTAGTACATCAGGAATGGTGATAAAACAAGAGCAGAGTATTGAAAACAGCTTTCAACGGGAGCAGAAGGGGTTTGTGTTTCCAGAACTCGATTGTGTTGGTTGAGCCCAGCAGAGAGGGGCAGGTCTGCAGAGATCTGCAGTTACCTGCAGTGCTGGTGATTCCTCACCAATTGAAGTCCCTCAGAAAAAAAAAAAAAAAAAATGCAAAATCTGTGATACACACAGAAGTCTTCCAAGACTGGATATTTCAAAACAGGGTTAAGATAAATAAATTTTAGGATGGTTTTGGTTTCCACATCAGGGAATGTGTCTGAAGATAGAAACTGAGTTGCAATAGAAAGCAAAATTCTACTTATTCAGAATCTGAGCAGTCCATTGCTGATGTTACTTGAAGTTCATTTTGAGAGAGTTGGAAATAAATGTGTTGTGTGTTGTATTTTGGATTATTTCCCTTTCTTTTATTTTCTCTTACAAGAATTAAACTAAGAGCCCAAACTGAGCCCATGCAGACATCTGACTTTATGGAGAGCTCAACTTTATGGTGGTATTATCACGCCAGCTTTGGAGCAGGACGATGGAGGCTGTTAACCTTAGAAATTTGATTTAGATTCTTAATGCAATAATGTATTTTTGTGGTTTGTGGCTTCATTTGTAGCCATGAAAATGTGTTCTCTAATATCAGTACATTTTCTTAAAGTTCATTTGGGGTTGAAGTGTCAGAATGGCTTGGAATTTTCTTGTCCAGTTCCTATAATTTGTTTCTCATGATGGATGGAAACCATTTTGAACTGGAATTATTCTTGGTCAGAATATTCATGGTCAGAAGGTCTGCCTGTTCCCGACATTAGAAAAGGGTAATTTTGTGAGCAAGAAGAAAAATTGCTGCCTCTTTGAACCAAGTCATCCAAATAGGTCCCTAAAATAATTTTATTGATTTTTACATTAAAAGAAAAGAAAAAAAAAAGGAAGAAAAAAAGAAAGGGAAAAAAAAAAAAGAGAAGCCTATTTCTACACTGACAGTGCTGGATCTCTTTGTCCCCATCACCTCATGGGTATGATGAAAATACTCCTGGTAACATGAAGGAGCCTTGCACATGGGTCCCAACCCTGTGTTACTTCTTCCTACCTTTTTTCATTCGTGGAGGGGCTCATGGTTCAACCATCCCACTCCTTTCTATCCCAAAGATCTTTCTGAAGCTTCTGCAACAGGAGCTGGCGCGATGGCTCGAACATGACTCGAGAATTTATCAGTTCCTGCTGCACGGGCTGATAATAGCTGCTTTTAGATAACTATCAGCACATGTTGGAATGGAATGAGCTTGTAGATAAGAGCTTTTCTAGCGTCCTACACCATCGTGTCCTTGCAGATGAATCATCTGTTTCTGTAAAGATTATGCTTAAAAAAAAATACTAATAATTGTAGCTGCCCTTTGCAATTACATTTGACTGGGAGGATGGTCTTTGTTTCCATTCTTCCATCCTTAAATGTAAAATATTGTAAATCCTTTGCCTTTTAAGAGCAGCTGAATAATAACAGAACTAACTTGTCTCAAAATTATTCTACATTAAACTTAATGCTGTAATTGTTTAAATCAATACTAAATTGGGCTACAAGCAGCTCGACAGCTTCTTATAATTTCTTCTTCTACAGTTTGTGTTGAGGGAATAAATCTTTCCAGCTAGGTGGTCACTACTAAGAGTGACCTTAAAAATATGTCACCCTGTCTCCATCCTACAAAAAAGTGAATGTTTCTTCAATCTTTCCGCTCGATAGCGGCAGGGTGGGATTTTTCCTGTCAAGCATCCGTGCAGCCGTTGTTTCTTACCACGGTATTGTGTAACTGATGGGCAGTGATAGTTTTCTGGCCAAGCTCCAGTGTCTAAAAACCCAAAGAAAAACTCCTTCAAAAAATCAGAGCGTGCAGCTGTCTGCAGGATAATGACTTGCTGGAGCTCATTATCCCATCGCCCGCGCCGCTTATCTCACGTGCTAAGTCATTCGCTTGTGACTTTCCAAGGAGACATCACTGGTAGCTTTTGGCATATTGTCTTCCCATCAAATCACTGGTTATTAAGAAGAATGGTCACAGTGAGTGGCGTTTAAATGGCTCACCAGTAGTGATGGGTGCATGCTTTGATAGCACGTGGATGTTATTATTTATTAATGTCAACAAATTAGTTGTCTTTTTCAGGCTGGCTTCCAACCATCAGAATCCATTAAGGAGCAGGCATTGGCTGATCAGTTGAGTTTTTTTCCTATTCTAGTGTGAGTTTTGAGGCAGCACCTGTGGTCCTGGTCCTTCCATTTCCATTTTTCACAGTGACGTGGTGTCAAAAGCAGTATGAAATGCTTTGCAGATGTTTTCATCTCTCATGTGGTGGATCTCTTCCCATTGCACAGCCAATATGCCAAGAGGTTAAGACCCACCCATGGCATCAGCGGTGGAATTTCTAAACTGAATCTTCTTTTTCCATTTGAATTGAAAGACAAAAATTCTCTCTCTGTGGGAGTCTGAATCTCCCTATTACTTTCAATATTTCTTTAGATAATTCTTCCTCCTGGAGGGGAACATTTAGTGTGGTTACTGCGTGGAGGCTTTTGCAGGGCTCTTGTATAAGTCATCTGCAGATGTGTAACTTCTCCACCGAGGCTGATCGTGGAGCTGTAAGTTATATAAAAGCAATTCCTAGCTTTAGGCAAACTGTTACAGCAGGACTTTAATTTATTTTAGAAATGAATTTTAACTTGCACATTCAGTAAGGTGGGAGACGCCTCTAAGTCGCACATGGACGTACTGAAGCAGCACACCTTGCAGGCAGAGTTATTTTTCTTCCTCTCTGAATCTGGAAAAGCAAAGTCAGGTTTCACAAACCATCCCACGGATGTGACTCATGTTTGACCTGAAGGAAACAATTGTACGTTTGAAGGCTCTGTAGCTTATTAATCCCTGCAGTTGCTGATGGCGCTTCCACACGGGGCTGAAATAGGTGGGTGTTGGTCTCTTCTCCTGGGTGACAAGTGATAGGACAAGAAGAAATGGGCTTAAGCTGCACCAGGGGAGGTTTAGGTTGGATAGTAGGAAAAAATTTCTTTACTGTGAGAGTGGTGAGGGCTTGGAACAGGCTGCCCAGGGAGGGGGTGGAGTCACCATCCCTGGAGGGGTTCAAAGATACCATAATTATGTCAGTTTGGAAAAGACCTCTGGAAGTTGGTCTTATCTGCCTGAAGCTCTGGCCCAGAATCAAAGTCTGGTCAGATCAGATCAGGTCAGTTATGGCTGATCTTTGGTTTACGAGTATTATTAAAATGTATCTCCCTAGGGTCCATCTCACCATCATGGTCTTGACAGTATTAGAGATGAAAATGTGTATGGAGGGTTTGTATCAGCAAGTCCAATGAAAAGATGTTATGGGCAAAACAGAGCAGTTAATAAAGAGAGATCACCCAGACTTTTATCTCTCAGCAATTAACATTGAGCTTTTGATTAGTAAATCTTTTTTTTTTTCCTGAAGAATTTAATGTAATTGCTGAAACTTGCTATTCAGATCCTGCCTTTCCCACACGGCTTTATCTGTGTCTTTGTTGTGCCTCAGCCAACATCATTCCTACCATCCAAGAGCTAAAACTTCAAGGTGAATTCGTGTCATTAGCTTTGCTCGCTCAGGGTTGTGTCTGCTGGGTTATTTCAGAAGATTACCTGAGTTGGGAAAGCTCTATTTCCAACCTTAAGCTTTGAGTTTGACCAAAAGCAGCAACCATTGCTCCTAAACTCTTTGGGAATCAGCAGCTTCAGGTTGGAAAAGCACAACCTCATGAGCTTGTGGTGCTGAGAAACCTGGTTGGAATGGGGTCAAACTTTGTGCTTTCAGGGTTGGTTGGAGGGTGCAGACCGGCTGCTGTCTCTTTAGATCTTTATCCAGAAAGACTTTTTGGTGGACAAGCCAGTGAGAAGTAATGGTTTCTGACACATCTGCTGACAGGGACTGAACTGCATTAGCACCCTGTCAATCCCATCTTCTGAGAGCTGCCAATTTTTGAGACCTAGTTGACATTGGTGGCTATCAAAGACACCCTCTGTTTTTGACCTGCATGGGAAGAGCAGCAGCGGGCAGTGAAGGGAGAGGTGGATACAGCTGCCTGGCCAACGCGAATCCGCGGGGATCAGCTGCTCTAAAGGAATGGAAGGGACATGAAGCCCCCGAGGTCACCCTGGGAGCTGGAATGGGTGCAAGGAGAGGTTGACTTTGTGATTATTTTTTTTTTGTCACTCTCTGTGCTTTTTCTGGTCATTAGTTTGATAAGTGGGACTTGAACCCAAGTGGAAAGAGAAACATACTCCAATTCTCGCACGCTCGAGATGGCCTGGCAAAAAAAAAATAGGGAAAAGGGGAGGAGAGGAAAAAAAATCACTTGTCACTGTCATCTTGGCCTCGAAGATTGACATCTCACTAGCAGGTCCTGGCTGTATCATTGCAGTGGCTCCTGGATAAGTCCTGTCTCCATAGATGCAGTATCTATTGAGCTGGCAGGACCTTTATCCCTCTTCTTCCACTCCCGAATTAACATGGGGTTTTAGGATTCTGGGAGAAACTACTACATAGTTTGCTTCAGTCTTTCCTCTTCTTTTTGACAGGATATGATTTTAAAGTGCTGCAATTATCATGCGGGCAACAATTTCTGGCTTGGCCAGAAGTCCACAAGGTTGTTCAGCAGTTCTCATGGGGAGGCTCTGGGAGTTGCACCAGTGGTGCTGGGAATGCCTCTGGGACACTGAGCACCTCGGTGAGATGCAGAGGAGCATCTGCATCTTGAAGAGCATCTGTATCTTATAGGAATAACCCTTTTAAGGGACCTTTGCTGTTGTAGCATTTATTTTTCACCCTCACCCTGGACTTCATGGCTGGTTTCAGTGGCAGTTTGAGTAATAGACCAGTAAAACCACTAAAACTTTCTTGTAAGTTGTTTTCTTTTTATTTCTTTTTTTTCTTCTCGCAGTTGTTTGGGTTTGTTGTTGGTTTGGTTTTTTTCAGAAGTTGGGAGTACACCACATGTATCTGCCACAGCCTCGGTCACAGGCCTTGATTGATTATTTTAATTACCAAACCATCCCAGGCAGGCTCCTTCAGCAGGAGTATTGTGCTCATAAATCCTCATTTTGCCTCACATGGCTGAGCCCACATGGCTGGTATCAGAAACAGTCCCTCTTATCTTTCTGTCCAGAAGAGAAGCCATTTAGCTTGGCCACCCTCCTGTTTGTTTAAAGCTTAAGCTGCACATTTCTCATTTGCAACCTCATTAAGTGTACAGCATCCATGGTGGGAGAACACATCCCTGGGATGCAGAGGCAGAATCGGCCTTCTCACTAACCAAGGGTGCTTCCAAAAAGTTAAGTGTGAAGCCTCAGCACCCACAGAAGTGACCCCAAAAGGCTGCCCAGAGAGGTGGTGGCTGCCCCATCCCTGGCACCACTGCAGGGGAGGTTGCCAGGGCTCTGAGCACCCTGCTCTGGTTGCAGATGGCCCTGCTCCCTGCAGGGGGTTGGACCAGATGACCTTGCATGGTCCCTTCCCACCCAAACCAGTCCATGCTTGTATGACACTTCACCAAGCGTTCCTTCTTCCTCTCTGGCTGCCTTTTTTCCTGGGTGTTTCTTCAATTTTAAACCAGTGTTTTGCCTTCAGCAGGGTTGTTTCTGTGATTGATGACCATAGCTGCAGTGTCCAGAAGGCTCTTTAGCATCCACTTGTGAGGACCTACAAAGGCAGAGTCTGATGAACATCATTTAAGAGAGATCCATAGCGTTCCATCACCACCAGCCCTCCATCACCACCAGCCCTCCAGGAATTTCTTTTCATTAGGAAAGTTTAATTACTTGTGTTTTCAAAACACAGTAGTGGTAGAATTTGGGGTTGTGGTTGGAGGTGTTTTTTTGACTCTTTCTGCACCTGTTAGTTGAAGGTTGTGTCTTATTTATTCTCTTCCCTCTGCTTGGTTTGCTTCCTGAATCCCAAATCTGGTCTCTTAACAGAATCTCATGCAACACACTTCATAGATGGCTTCAAGAGAAGAAACTTTCTTCTATTCTTGCCAGGCTTACTGAAAGTCACATGCTATTTTTTTATTATTCCCTCCCCCCCCTTGCATTTGAAGCCTGGACCCATTTCATTTTGGAAGAATAACTCTAATTTCCAGTTTTTGAAATGTTTTCCTAATCAGAAGCACTGTACGAGAAGAGCCATCACATTTTAAATAATTGATGGCTACTTTATTGAGTTGTCAGCACTAATTCATCCTCCTTTTGAAGTGCTCGGGTGTTCAAAGGAGTAATCCTTTTACAACGTGCTCATTTTTTTGAAGAAAAGTTCATTTTTTTAATTACTTTTTTTTTTTTTTTCCCCTCTGCTGTGGAATATAATTGTAGCTGTGCAGAGAGGGGGAGGGATGAAAAACCTTCCAGCTCACACAGGCTCTAAAATGCCTTTATTACTACTTTTGCTGCTGATTTCTCTGCCTCATTCCTTTTTGCAGATGTTTAATTATACCTGTTTTAAAAGTGCATTTGGAAATAAGACACCTGGTTCCCATAGAGAACAAAAGAGAGACTAATCTATTGTTAAAAGGAAAGGTAAAGAAGCTCTTTTTTTTTTTCCTCAGGGGCTGCCCCTTCCTGACAAGCAGCATGGGGTGGGAGGGGTGCAGGGAAGTAGTGGTGATTTGGAAGGAAGGGACTTGTCAACAAGAGAATGAAGAAATGATGCAGAGGTGCTGCAATCCAAGTATTCATAGTATCATAGAATTATCTTGGTTGGAAAAGACCTTTCAGCTCATGGAGTCCAACCCTCAACCCAACACTGCCAGGGCATCCCTGACCCCTGGCCCTCAGCACCACAGCTCCACGGGGGGCTTGGAAACCCCTCCAGGGATCCTGGGGACTCCACCCCTGCCCTGGGCAGCCTGGGACAGCCCTGGACAACCCTGCAGGGGGGAAGAAATTGTTCCTCTTCTCCAACCTAAACCTCCCCTAGGACAACTTGAGGACATTTCCTCTTGTCCTGTCACTTGTTCCATGGGAGAAGAGCCCAACACCCCTGACTCCAACCTCCTTTCGGGCAGTTCCTTCTTGCTCAGTGGGCTTCCCCTCCACTGGTGGAGAGGAAGGTTCTTGCCAGAGCATATAAACTTTGCCAGCAGTTTAAAGGTTAATGGCACTCTAATTTACATCTGCAAGAACTGAGAGAAGGTGGTCAATTAAAAGTTCCTCCTCTTGCTCCTAATCTCTAAATAGACTTTTTCTGGTTAAAAAAATAAGGTAATTTTGCACACACACACCAAGCTGTCAGAATGGTCATTTTTTTTTTGCTGATGATCTGCTTTTGTGATGTAATTTTTACCGTACAGAAGGAAGGCAAAAATGTTTCCTTCTCCATGCAGAAAGCTGTTGGGTGGTACCAGGTTCTGCAGCCCTAGTTTGGGTCATTATGGGCCTGATCCAGGATTCACTGGGGAATTGAAACCATTGGGATGGGCTCTTTATAATTAACATAATTCATGGAGGACCTTGTGTGTGTAAAATGCTGCACGGAGTAAAAATAGAGTCTATGGGAGGGCCCTGCCCTGGGCTGTGTTCTATTTTAATTAATTGGGTGCTGATTATAGCTGCTGGAAAAGGTAAAGGTAGAATTTGTGAAGATGGTTATCTCAGGCTGACTTTCAAGTCAGTGGATTTCTTCCAGGGTGAGTGAGATGAGATCTATCCCATTAGCTCTAAATAATGTCTGTAGTCAGTCATTTTAAATAGTAAAGGACAAAAAAAGATCCGGTCATTCAGCTGCATCCCACTCCTTGCACAAATAGCATCAACAGCCTCTTGAGTCGTATACAATTAAAAGGAAAAGGAAGCTTGGAAATGAAGCAAATGAAACATTCAAGCCTCCAAGGGACCTCCAAGGCACCTCGAGCAGAAGGCACTGAAGATTTTTCTGCTTAACTCTAATTTTTCTTATTTAAGAGTGGTTTCAGAAGTTGTATTAAGGGCAGGTTGGTGACAGGTTGAACCCCCCTCCTTGGTGTTAACGTGGCATTTCATCTTTAGTTCCTGCTTTGTTGGTTTCCAAGGCACTGAGTTGTGAGTGGTCAAGGAAGCAAGTTCTTGTCAGGGCAGAGGTGAGGATTTGAACTGCCTTGAGACCTTCTCCTCCAAATGTTCAGGGGTGGGCTGGTCTGAGCCACCCTCTCTTTTCTGCAACATGACTTTCCCCTGGGCTGTTGTCCCAGACTCCTCTTTCAGTATTTTTTACTCAGTTATCAGGTTGGCTTTTTTCTTTTCAAGTGCATTTCCACCCTGTATCGTTTGGCACTGATCAATATTTATGTAATGAGAGAGGTTGGTTTCCCTCTGATGAGGAAAATTATTTTAAATGGTTTTCTCTTAATAGGTTACCAAGTGTTGAAATTGGTGTAATGAAATAATGACAGGGGAGCATCTCCCCATGAGTTTACTGTGGTGGCAAAAAAACATGCTTCTTGACAGGCTTCAGGTTTCACTTCTCTGTTTATTCCCTTGCACTTGCTTTTTTTTTTTACTTGACTTTTAATAATCAAACAGCTCTTGAAGGTGTAGGGTGGCCTCAAGGAAATACTCTTTCTGTCCAGTCTATCCCCACTAGCCAGTACCATCAACACCAACCTCACCTACCAGTACCAGATCTGTACTAGACTACTTGCATTTGCAGGAGGTGGGGCACATCACTGCCTCTTCCTTTCCCTAAACCCCCAGTGACTGGTTGTAACTTGTAGTCATGATGTAATTCAAGGTTATTTATGGATTATTCCTTCCTTGCCTTCTTTAGTTGCATCATTTCTTGCAGATGGGGTGGTAGCATGAGGCTTCAAGAGAAGTTTGAATGAAGGTGGGGATGACTTGGCTGGCCAGTGGAGAATTTGTCATGCATAAGAAATCATAAAGAACCTGAAATAATTATACTTGAGGTAGATAAGTGACATGTTCAAGATGACTGTTGATAGCAGAGGAGGACACAACACAAAAGCAGGCAGCAGGGTGGTGTCTGGGAGGGAGCAGAGCATGTCTGGCTAAGGAAGCCCTTCAGCTCCCGTCCCTACCATTGATCAATTTGGTGCATTCCACCTTTTTAAGAGACTACTAAAACCCAGCTTCAGATCCAGGCTGTGAGATAGCCCCTTCTCTTTTTGTGCTGGACTCCAGAAGAATGGAACTCAGGAAACCACCAGCTGGAAAGTTCCTGGCAGCACAGTCAAGGAGCAGGTATTTACAGAGCAGCCTGACAGCTGAGCTTGTCGTACAAGCTCAGGTCAAAATCCACTTGTCTGGGGTTGGTTTTTTTAACATCTGATTCAAGGTGCTGCTTTTGGGTTGCATGTGTTGCTAGTGAAAAGGAGCTGAATTTATTTTGGTTGACATTTTGGCTGGTTTCATGGAGCAGATCAGCATAGACAAGGTCTAATGCAGAAAAAAAATAGTTGCAGCAGAAGCCTGTGGATCTGTCCCTAAATCTTCACTTCTGGAGGTAGAGATCCCCAGGCAATGGGGAGGAAAAAGAGGAAAATTTCCAGAGGCAGGAGTGGAGAAGGGCATTATTTGGGAGAGCTGAGCACCTTCACAGAATCAAAATGGCTGGAAAAGACCTTTAAGATCATGAAGTCCAACCATTATCTAACTCTGCCAGGGCCACTACTACACCATCTCCTTAAGCACCACATCTAGATGGCTTTTAAATACATCAAGGTGTGGTGATTCAACCACCTCCCTGGGCAGCCTGTTCCAGTCTTTGGTAACCCTTTTGGTAGAGAGATTTTTTCTCATGTCCAACCTAAACCTCCCCTGGCACAACTTGATGCCCTTTCCTCTTGTCCTGTCAGTTGTGACTTGGGAGAAGAGACCAACACCCACCTCTCTACAGCCTCCTTTCAGGCAGTTGTTAGGTAGTCACCTTCTGTGCTTGGACTATGAATGAGCACAGCCTCTCCAGAATGTTGCTTTAGCTGTCCAAGGCCTTTTCCTGGCCTCATGTCCCACCTCACTGAGCACACCAGACAACAGTATGCCCATAACTGCTTGCTGGACCCATACCCTTGCAGTAATTAAACTTAACAGTCATTTATTACAAGAACTAGTTCATGTCCCCAGATTATTTCATCATTTAATTGCATAATAAAGCAGGAGCTGTTCTTTTTAAAGCACCATTATGATGGTAAAAATAAGTCAATCACAATTTAAAGTGTTTTTCTGTTCATTTCAATCAGATAGCTGGCCATGTCTGCTCTCCCTTAGCTTTCCCATCACTTTACGAGCTCATGAAGCCTCCAGCATCCTTCCTAGTTTATTATTGTGTATCATGCTCTTAGGAAAGGAAAATGAAAATAGTGGGAGCAGAAAAAACTTGAATACTGTAATTGCTTTTTCGATCTGTTTTAGAGAGCTGCTGTCAGAACAAAATACAAGAGCGTTTAGAGATATGTTTATGTTTCCAACTTCTTGCAAGAGAGTAGCTCCATGGAAATGAACCTTGGAGTCTTGATAGACAACAGGTTATCCATGGGACAGCAATGTGCCCTGGTGGCCAGGAAGGCCAATGGTATCTTGGGGTGCGTTAAGAAGAGCGTGTCCAGCAGATCTAGGGAGGTTCTGCTCCCCCTCTACTCTGCACTGGTGAGACCTCACCTGGAGTATTGCATCCAGTTCTGGGCTCCCCAATTCAAGAGAGACAGGGATCTACTGGAGAGAGTCCAACAGAGGGTACGGGGAGGGTGATGAAGGGGCTGGAACAGCTGCCTGATAAGGAAAGGCTGAGAGACCTGGGGCTTTTTAGTCTGGAGGGGAGAAGGGGTCTAATTAATGTCTCTAAATACATGAGGCTGGGTGTCAAGAAGGCAGGGACAGCCTCTTTTCACTTGTGCCTGGTGACAGGATGAGGGGCAATGGATTCAAGCTGGAGCACAGGAAGCTCCACCTCAACACGAGGAAGAACTTCTTTACTGGGAGGGTTACAGAGCAGTGGGACAGGCTGCCCAGAGAGGCTGTGGAGTCTCCTTCTCTGGAGACTTCCAAGACCTACCTGGATGCATTTCTGCGTGATCTGCTCTAGTTCTGTCCTGCTCTGGCAGGTGGGTTGCACTCGATGATCTCTGCAGGTCCCTTCCAACCCTTAAGATTCTGTGATTCTATGAAAATGCTCAAGTCTCTTTTTTGCTGTCTTCTAATGGAGATATCCTTGGTGCAGGAAATTAATGAACAAGATAGTGGGGATATTTAGGTAAGGCCAGTGGAAACTGGTCACTAAAAGCATGCTTTCCAGTGACCCTTTTGGGACCTTTGGTTTATTTAGCTGTAAATGGATTAGCACCATTTTTCTTGGTTGACTTTTATAAATTGGTTCTGGGTGAGATGCGTGGGGGTCACAACCCAGGCTGAAACCCTCATCTGCTCTTTTCAGAGTTTAGTCCACAGTCTCTCACTGACTTGTCTCAGCTAAGGAGGTCTGCAAAGGCAACAATTGGGATTTGTTCTGTTTCCAGCATTCACAAGCAGCTTTGTGTATCACCACCATCAGGAAACAGGAAGGTGTTCATGGTGGCCACAAGGCTATGTGGTTTCTGGAATGGGGATGAGAAGCTTAAAAATCATGGTTTCAGGTTAGGGGAGAGAGTAGAAGGGACCATGTATTTGTACAAATGCCCAATTTCAGCCCAGTCAATGATCACAGGATCCCAGCATGGTGGGGATTGGAAGGGACCTCTGGAGATGCTCTGGTGCCACCCCCCTGCTCCATCCAGCAGGGTCACCCAGAGCAGGGGGCCCA
>JANHGN010005727.1:0-16658 GCA_024605025.1 Megaceryle maxima | reverse complement strand
TCCAGGGGGGGGGCACGGGGCCCCCCGGTGGGTGCGCCGCGGCCGCGGGGGAGGCTCGCCGGGGAGGGGGGGGGTCGGTGGCGGCGCCGGTGCTGCCGGGGCCGCGGCGGCCGTTCCCGGCTGCCATTTCATCGCGCTGCCGCTCGGTCCCTCCATTTTCTCTCCGGCTGCCGGCGGTGCCGCCCCGTCCCCGCCGCCGTCCCGCGCCCGCCGCCCCCGCACCCCTCGTTCCATGTAGACCCGCGGCAGCCGCTCCCCCCCCCGCCCCGCACACGCCCAGCCGCGGGGCCGCCTCCCGGCATGAGGAGCTGCAAGATGGTGCGGGTGGCCAGCGTGCTGGGGCTGGTGATGCTGAGCATCGCGCTCCTCATCCTCTCCCTCATCAGCTACGTCTCGCTGAAGAAGGACAACATCTTCGGCGCGCCCCGCGCCGCCGGCCCGGGGGGGCCCCGCATGTACATGTTCCACGCGGGATTCAGGTGAGGGGGCGGCCCGGAACGGCTCGGAACGGCCCGGGGAGGGGGGTCCGCCCATCCTTTCCCTTCCCTTCCGACACCCCGCTGCCTTCCGTGCGGTTCCCGGGGAGAGCCGGGCGGGCCCGGTAAGGCCCGAGCGCTCGGCGCAGTCCCGCACCTAGCCCCGGCCCGGCTCCGCGCTGCGCCCCGCCAAGGGGGCCCGGGGCCTGCGGGGAGTGGGAGCGGGGGCAGGAGCGGGAGCGGGAGAGCCCCTCCCCGGGGACTGCAGCACCACGGAGGCCCAGCCCGGGCGTGGGAACCGCAATGCCCCGGGGGTGGTGAAAGGGGGGGAGCCGCTCGACACCACCCTGCGCGGCATGGCTCGGTGCAGCCCGCTACCGCCCGGCACGGCCCGGTGCAGTCTGGTACACGCCGGCATGGCTCATCGTGGGCCCGGTACAGCCCGATACAGTCCGGTGCAGCCCGGTGCAGCCTGACACGGCCCATCACGGGCCTCTGTACATTCCAATATGTCCCGTCACGAGCCCGGCAGATCCCGGCTCAGCCCGGTACATCCCAGTATGTCCCGTCACGATCCCGGTGCAGGCCAGTACAGCCCGGCGCATCCCGGCATGTCCCGTCACGGGCACGGTGCGTCGGGCGCTGTCCGCGGTGCTGATGCCACCGCCACGGGGAGGGCCGGGCCGGTAACGGTCTGCGGGTCTCTGTGTGTCTGTGTGACTCTGTATGTCTGCGTGGCTCTGTGTATGTCTGCGTGGCTCTGCGCCGTCATTCCCAGGTCCCAGTTTGCACTGAAGTTCCTGGATCCCTCGTTTGTCCCCATCACAAACTCCCTGAGCCAGGAGCTGCAGGAGAAGCCCTCCAAGTGGGCCTTCAACCGGACAGCCTTCACCCAGCAGAGGTGAGCCCATGCGTCCCCCCGCTCACCCCGCTGAGAATGTCCCCTTCCTTCCCCCCAGGATTTCAGCAAATACCACCAGGGACTGCTAAACACTCTGAGCTCTGAGTAATTTGCCAGTGGTGAGAGACAAAGGCTGAATCAGAGCGTTTCCCCACATGGTTACAGCTACCTTGGAGGAGCTGATCATTTCAGAGCAGGAACTGCAACATGCATTCTTTCACCAAACAGAAAGTGACCCACTTTCCCAGGGTGCAAGTGAAATTGTCATTACATGAAGCTAAACGGCTGGGGCTTTAAAACTTGAAACAAACTGCACTGTAACAGCCATGAAATGCCATGCTCGTGGAGGCCAGTGCATGCCCAGCTCAACTTCCCAGCAAGCGGCAGCTCTGAGCAAGTGCAGAGCTGCTCTGCCTCCAGCCCTGCCCCTCGGATCTGCAGCCAGGCAGCCCTTGGTGCTGGAGGGCAGGACTTGGGCTTCTCTCCTCCCTTCTGGTCACTCTCCAGCACATCAGAACCAGCAATGCCCTTCTCAGGATGCCAAGTGCTGCCCATTGCCCTCAGGAGCCGTGGAGCACAGAGAGGAGACAGCACTTGCCTGCCCATCCTTTCCCCAGGAACTCCCAGGCTGGTGTGACAGTGGCCACCAGCAGTATTGCTTCACTCCTGGCACCACCGGCTCATCCTTCTGAAGTCTGTCTCAGTGTCACCCCTGTGATGATTTTAGCTAATGCCTCAGGATATGCCTTTGCACTTGTCCGTTAGCCATAACCCATAATTAGGGCACCCAGTGGGACTCCATTAATGCTTAGACATTGGAGGATGCGAGCTGGAAGAAAGGTTGTTTGTTTTCTATAAACATGAGCAAATAAAGTGGCATGGGTTTCCTAATTTTATGCCCTGATAGGGAAATTCCTGGGCAGGGTTGGTTTTGTTTGGTTTTTAAGTATCCCTAATAACTCCTGTAAAAAAGCTGTGGAGTTGGCTCAAGTAAGACATTAAGGCATTATATTTACATAAATGAAGGCAGCAACTGTCACTTGGTTTTGTGATTCAGGGCTTCTTAATGAGAACACAAAAAATACATGTATATAAAAATTGGCTCCTGTTAATTCAACTAAATATCCTGGACCACTCGGATTTGCTTCCCATACCTCATGGCAGACGTGGTACGCATCGTTACCAAAGATCCGTGGCCCAGCAAAAGACCTGTTTGCCAAGCCCGTATGGCAGCGCAGGCGGAGCCACGCTGTGCACCACCCCTCAGCGGGGTGACAGCAGGGGTGTGCTGTTGGCTGCACACCTCGGGCTTACGCAGGCAGTCCAATATTTTAATGCTGATGCTATTCCAGGAGACACGGACACGTCTTTAGATGGTCAGGCAGGACTGCTCAGTCAAGCCAAGCAGAGCTCTAGATCAGGAGCCAGCTTCATAATTCCTGCCTATTTATATTAATTTAAAAGCCATTGTGCCACATTTCTCAGGAAAGTGCTTTACTGCATTAAAGAAAAAGAAAAATGTAAGTCTAGCTGGAAAGAAAATCTCCACCACAGAAAAAGGGGAGATATAACTCCATGTTATCTTTTCTTTTTCTCCTTTATTTTAGGCAAGAAATTCTTCAGCATGTCGACGTAATAAAAAATTTTTCTTTGACCAAGAGTAGCGTCCGGATTGGACAGCTGATGCATTACGATTATTCCAGCCACAAGTATGTTTTCTCTATCAGCAATAACTTCAGGTCGCTGCTTCCCGACGTGTCACCCATCCTCAACAAGCATTACAACATTTGTGCCGTGGTTGGGAACAGTGGGATCCTGACCGGGAGTCAGTGCGGGCAAGAAATAGATAAATCTGATTTTGTTTTTCGTTGCAATTTTGCTCCAACTGAGGCTTTCCAAAAAGATGTTGGGAGGAAAACCAACCTTACAACCTTCAACCCCAGCATCCTGGAAAAGTATTACAACAATCTCTTGACCATTCAGGATCGCAACAACTTCTTTTTAAGTTTGAAAAAGCTTGATGGGGCCATTCTTTGGATCCCTGCTTTTTTCTTCCACACGTCGGCAACGGTCACAAGAACACTGGTTGACTTCTTTGTGGAGCATCGAGGGCAACTCAAAGTCCAGTTGGCTTGGCCAGGAAATATAATGCAGCATGTCAACAGGTGTGTATTTCTGCCTTGGATATAAAAATATGTCGCTCTGTACAAATACAAGTCTAGTTAATTTTCTATTCATGCCTGATCTGGTTGCCACTATCTAGAAAGGCAGGACCTGATACCACTTGGTTTTAGAGCAAATGCTTCAGGAAGAGCTTCAGGTATTTCTCTACAGGTGTATGCAGGAAAATCTTCTTTGGTGTGAGGGTGTCAGAGGCTGTCCCAGGCTGCACAGAGAGGTTGTGGAGTCTCCTTCTCTGGAGAGATTCCAAACCCACCTGGCCAATGTGATCCTGTGCTCCCTGCTCTGAGTGACCCTGCTGGAGCAGGGGGGGGGCACCAGATGATCTCCAGAGGTTCCTTCCCACTCCCACCATGCTGTGATTCTGTGAAAACAACCTCAGCAGCACTCTGGCCATCAGACAGATGCTTCAGTCCCCTCATCATCTTCATATCCTCCGCTGGACTCTCTCTAGTAGCTCCTGGTCCCTGTTGAAATGGGGACTCCAGAAGTGGACACAATATTCAAGAGGTGGCCTCACTAGGGAAGAGTAGAGGAGGAGGAGAACCTCCCTCGACATGATGGCACCTCCTTCTTAATTGCACTCCCAGTCATTACAGGTTGACCTGCAGAGCAGTCTGTGCCTTGCCCAGACGATCAGTGGTCAGCACTGATGGTCTTCAGGAAGTGATGTTATTTTTTTCTTGCAGCAAACCTGTGGCATTACTTCCACCCCAGACCAACCTGCCTTTGTTTTTCCCACAGATACTGGAAGAACAAACACTTGTCACCGAAGCGGCTTAGCACAGGTATTCTCATGTATACCCTCGCATCTGCCATATGTGAGGAGATCCACCTGTACGGATTCTGGCCCTTTGGGTTCGACCCCAACACAAGGGAGGACCTCCCATACCACTACTATGATAAGAAGGGAACAAAGTTCACGACCAAGTGGCAGGAGTCCCACCAGCTGCCTGCAGAGTTCCAGCTGCTCTACAGGATGCACGGTGAAGGACTGGCCAAACTCACCTTGTCGCATTGTGCCTAAGAACCGAAATCTTGAAGTGCCAAATGATTGTCTAAAAAGTGCCCAAAACCCAATTAAACATTCTTCAGATTATAATTCAAAACAAAAACAAAAAAACAACAACAACAAAAAAATCACAAAAACACCCACCCTAAAATCCTTTCCATAATATAAAGATGCTTTTTAGTTGCCCTTGTCACTGCTCATCAAAGGGTTTAAGCACATTTAGCAGGGCAGAAGCATTTAGAGAGTTCTGTGGATTCATGCAGCAGCAAAATTTAATTTTTTTGCATTTATAGATATGCCACAAAGTATGTTCTAAGGTATTTTCCTATTTTAGCATTCCACTAGATGCCCGAAATCTCTTAATTTTATTTTTCCTTCTCGATTAGAACTAGAAATGCTAATTTTAAAGTGTTTTGCTTCTTTTGTACACATTGCTATCAATAGCTCAGCATACATATATTACCATGGCCGAACAGGAAAGCTGCTCAGAATGCCAGGTCATCATTACTTGCAAGTTCTTCAGGGTGGATCCTTATTTCCACCACTTGCATATTTTCATATCGAGTAAATTTTACATTTTTTAAAGAATTACCCGAAGAAGAGGGTCAGAATATGGCTGGTACCTTAGCTAGGCGTTTATATTGCTCTCGGAATACTTTGGTGGTTTCATTCAATTTGGGCCAAATCCTGGTCTGAATTAGACAGGCTGAAACCTGCCCATTCCCATCCATGTGGTACCATTTGGTCTTTTGATTTTAAAGTGAAACCACCACAATAAAGGGAATTAGGTTTCTCTGGAGACGTGTTGGGTGAGGAAAGCCCCAAACCCCATCGCGGGCGCACCCTTCTCTGCGCCTGGCCTCCGGCAACAGGTGGTCCGTTGGGAGAACGATCCCCTAAATGGGGACCACAGGGGCTTCTGTCTGTCCCTTTGCACTCTTTCCATTCCCCTCTCCCTGTGGGCACAGCCCCGCTGAAGGCTGCACCCCACAGCACTGGGGGGCAAGGAGCCAGCTGGGCATGGTGGCCACTCCGGTGGGCTCTGCCAGGTGGCACCCACCACAGTGGGGGCCTGATATTTCCCCCTGCAGACCTGCAAGCATTGGATCTTTCTGTATTTCGGTCCATCCCACCCAAAAAGCTGTCCATCCTGTGGTGGCAATAGGGCGTAGAGAGCAGTCATAGCCCAGTTAACGGTGTCGGGGCACCGACTGGCCAGGCAGCAACAGGAGCCAGGCACCGGGAGTTTTAAAACTATTTCTTAAAGGGAACTGAGCACAGCAGGAGCTCAGGGAGGAGGAAATGCAGTTACCAGATTTCCCCATTTCCATGTCTAAATCCACAGACAACTAAATCAGTGGCCACATTTCTGGATCACCAACAGTTATCCAAGGCAGCCGAAGGCAGACACGGCTTCCTCAGTCCTGCTGAAAATCAGGCTGTTTGCTGGGAGGACAAACCGTAGGGTCACTTACGGTTTGAAAACGTTGGCCATTATGTCTCAGGATAAAGGAGCCTGTAAAATTTTCTTAAGTAAAAAAAAAAAGGAGCCTGTAAAGTTTTCTTAAGCTTACAAGTATTTTAACATTTTTATACTATTCTGTATGACGCTGAGAACTGACTACACACTGAAAGAAGATGCAAAGTCCCATTTAAAATCATACTTTTAAATGGCATATTTTATTTTTTCTCAGCCTCTTTACCTACAAGCAGACATAGGAGGTAAGGAAGGAGATCTCGAGTACAATGCCAAACCCGAGCATCCCTGAGCATCTCCCAGTGCCTGCTGTAGCACTTGCAGCTCTACCAGCCCCAGAGCTGGATCCCTGCACTGCCCCACACCCTGGGTGGAGAAGGAGCTGGTGGCTTCTCTTTTCCAGTTTAATTATATTTTCTGGCTTTTGCTTTTCCAAAAGCTGCTTAGGACTGGGGCGCTCTGGGGTGGGTTCTGGGCTCCCGTGTGCCATAGTGCTGCCCTTCCTGGCTGCAAAACCAGGCTCAGTATTCCTGGGGGCTCCGGTTGTCCATGCTTAGCATTGCCGGGGGCTCTGGCTCTCCATGCTGCCGTGTCGGTCCTGCATTCATCACCGTTCCTACAGCAGAGTACGACCTCTAGCAACTCTTGTGATGAAGACATAGTTGTGCAGTGATGGTGATGTCTCATGCCATATGGTGCCATATGAGTTGTTCTTGTTATTATCGCGTATTCTTTGTGTCGTAGTCGCGTGTGAGGGCCCTGGGCCAGGGAGTGGAGTTGGGCTGTGCTGGGCACAGACACCCACAGAGCACAAGGACAGGCTGTTCCCACATCCATGGTGGAAGGACTGAGTCCCCCCGAGCCCTGCGAGATCTATTGGCATGTCGGAGGAGGCAGTGGGGAGCTCTGGAGAAGCACCAGTGCCAGCCAAATCCTGCGGAAACCCTTCCCTAAGTGCTGGAGCACACAGATTGTTTTTTCCCAACCCAGAAAATAAGGATTTGCACAGGGAAGGAAGGGTTCTGCACAAGTACAAGTAATGAGGTACAATAATTGTTTGCAATATCGTTGAGCTGTACAGCAGGTGCATGCTCGCTAAGGCAGGCGGGTCGCTTTGCAGGTCATGGAGGTGCACAGTGAAGGTCATCCAGTGGCCAGGAGCCAGCTTGGCAAGGAGCCCACCAGGGCAGAAGGGTCACCTCGAACCCCGAGTGACGCCTGGTGGCTTGTGGTTAATGCCAGATACTTTTAATTAAGAGGCATTTTATCAATTTAATGTAAGGAGCAGTCATTTTTAACCAGCAGATGAGAGACATGTGAATTATTACCATTGTATTGGCCTGTGTGTGGAGGCCAACGTGCTCTGCAGAGGTTTCAGCTGCTGGCTCCATGGGAAATTGCACTGGCGGGTCTTGCTTGGCTGCTGCACAGCATGTACATGACACAACTACTTTAAACTAGATGTAGCTGAGAGTAAACAATCATTAGCCTAAACAAATGTATTTCCATCCGTGTACTGCGTGTATCTCTGGGATGCCCTTTTTGCTGTGGGGATGCTTAACCTGGGGTGAAATGGTTCATGGCACATCTGCCCTGGCAGCTCCACACACCTCCTGCCTTGATGGCAGTGGGACCATGGTGGGGCATAGGCACTGCTAAGGGTGTTGGCTGTTAGCCTGTCCAGTGTGGCAGCAGATGAGCCTGCCCTGGAACTGCACAGTGGAACTGGGATGAGAAGGTCTTCAGAGTCAAACTGGACCCTGGTCTGTCTCTTTTCCCAAGGAGCAAGAGATAGGACAATAGGAAACAGCCTCAAGTTACTTCAAGGGAGGTTTAGATTGGAGCTGAGGAACAATTTCCTCCCCTCTAGGGTAGTCCAGGCCTGGCCCAGGCTGCCCAGGGCAGTGGTAGAGTTTCCATCATCCTGCCTCTCGCCGAGAGCTGCGTGGGAGGAGAAGGTGTCAGTCCTGGCATGCCTGAGGGCCTTGGTTGGTGCTTCCTGAGCAGTGCTCATCTTCTCCCCACTCAAACTACTGCTTTAGTGCACCTGGGAGACAAGAGGAAAGGTGAAAATTAGAAATTTAAATCAAACCCCTAAATTGCCCCTGGGGTAGTTTTTTAATATTTCATTACTTTTATTTCCCTTCCTGATCACAGTCAACTTGGGAAAATTGCCCACAGTTAGAATTTCTGTCTCCCCACAACTTGCCCACCGAGCCTGTTCCCACGGCTGTGCTCGGGGGGTCTGCAACACCCCATTCTCCCCTAGCCCAGAGAGCACCAGGGACGCAGCACCACAGGTCCCCCAGGCTGTGCGAGGGAGTGGCACGGAAAGGGGGTTTAACACACACTACCTTAATTTGATCTGGTTTAATTAAAGCAAATGGAGCATCGCTCGGGTTCGTCCCTCTTGCAGCAAGGTCCCTTTCTGATGGAAGGCAGCAGACCCCACTGGGGGGGGGGCTCCGGAGAAGCCCCAGTGCTCCACAGCCCCCTCCCAATCCCCCATCAGTCCCAGGGACGGCCCTGGCAGCATGGCTGGAACCTTCCAGAGGCACAAAGAGGCACCAAGCACAGAGAAGGAAGCACGAAAACGACTGCAAATATTCGGAAATGGGAATACAGAAAAATTATTGACAGAGCGCCATATTATATCATTGATTTTTAAGCAAAACTCCCCATCGATTTTTCAGAACCACATTGAACATTTCAGAATCATTGATTTTAATGGGGAGTTCTGCCCCAAAATCAATGGCGCAATACAGCCCAAAGTAAATTGCTTCTTAGTATCAATATTTTTCGTCCGAGCTCTTTCAATGTGGAAAACCATCTTAAAATGTGCATCTTTTGTTTTCGCTGTTTTTATAGATGCTCTTTGAATTCTGCTTTTGTAGAGAGACCAGAGGGGAAGGGCAGCTCGTGCCAACTGGTGGGACCAACCACGGCCCGGGGTGGGCTCTGCTCCCCCAGGCAGAGAAGGACCCTCCTGATGCCTTATGGTCAGACTGGGCTCTTGCCCAAACCCCCATTTTCAGGCTGGTTTTCTCGTAGGACTCCACTGTGCCTCCAGACTGGCAAAGTGGGGTGACCGCTTCAGTGTTTGCGCTGATGGGTCTGGGCTCAGCATCCTTTCCTCACTGAGCTAGGCTTACACCATGTGTAATTCTGGTTTTCTGGAAAAACCAGGTCTCCCTTTGAGCTGGAGGAGGTCAGTGCTGGATGGTGGGGAGGAGACCTCAGTGCTGGCTGGCATCCCTCAGCTCAGAGGTGCCCTCAGAGAAGGTCCAGGCTCAGCCACTTGCAGCAGACTGCTGCACTTTGAGAGGAAGGTGATAGATTGGGTTGGGCTCTGATGGTGAGGTGAGGATCAAAGGGAGCCCAGGAGGTGGCAGCTGAGGAGGAGAGGCTCTCTGGGTCTGTCTTTCTCCACAGAAAATGCCTTTCTCTTAAAGAAGCTGCTCCCCGACAGCAAATGTGGCTCTGGGGTAGGGAGGTGCCGCTGCCGCTCATCCTGCTCCCGACAATATATGGTTCCTATGTTTGTTATCACCTTGGCCAGACTCTTCCTTCCCTCCTGGTTGGCCCAAAACCTTCCTGCCTGTATTTACCTGAAGGAATTCCTGATGGTTCAGGGAAAACACTTGCTATCATTACTGACTGTCTAGACGAGCGAATATAGCTACAGGAAAGTATGCGTAATGCGACGCGATCAATATCTGTAAGTACAAAACATTTGCGTTTACAAAATCAAGAGAAGTCCTTCTGACCAGCTCCGAGGGAAGAGTCTGGCAGGACACAGACCCAACCAGGCCCTGGGCTGCCAGGACAGCATCCCCTGGGCTGCAGGCAGCCAGAGGTGAGCAGTGGTCCCATCCTGCTCCATGCTGCCAGGATGGGTGCTGAGGACCCACAGCAGGGACCATCCGTGGGAGGCTGGGGTGGGTACAGTGTGGGGCTGGGTGTACAGTCAGTGTGAAGAGGGGGGTGTACATAAGAGTGGGAATACATGTGTTACTTTCTCTTCTACATTTTGGGTTTGCATTTTTGTTGCTTGCATCTTTTCAGTGAATGGTAGCAAAATACATTAAAACAAAGTCATTTTGGCTACCAGTTTTAATTGTGGAGTATACCAAAAAGGCAAACGTTTGTGAAATAAAACTAACTGTGAATGGAGGTTGCAAAAACAGATCGCTGAGAAAAAAGCAGGTTTTCTGTAAATGACACTGTCTTTATTCTACTGGCTATACATTTCAACGCCTGATGGAGTTGTTTTCAATAAAAAAAAAGATAAATATTACCAAAAAAAAAATCGCCATAATTGTAATAAAGAATTCGTTATTTAATGGCCATACTAAAAGCAGTGTTTATTTTTAAATGGATAATGTTCAAAAGGGGTCAGGGTGCAGTCTCAGGTGAACGGCAAAGGCTCGCGTGGTGCGAAAGACTGCGAGCAAAACTGGTGTTCATCCTGGCTCCTGGAGAGAGCCGCAGGGGGACCGGTGGGACTGGTGGGACTGGGCCCATGGGCTGGCATGTTTCGCACCAGGCATGGTCGCAGTCATGCAGCGCATTGTGCCCGCAAGTACACAGGCGAGCGAGGCCCTGGCCCTTCTCGTGCCGGAGTACTGCATCCTCGTCGTGAGCATCGTCTGTGGAGAACACCGCAGCGGCTCCCTCAGGGTCGCTCGGCAATGTGGTTCTTTGGTGTGAATGTGCCTGCAGCATTGACTCGTGCCAAAACACAATATTGAATGCATTGTTTTTAAATAAAATGTTTTCTTGTGCATTGAGAGTCTGTACAACTCAGCCATGGCCGCCTCTTCCTTCTTGTTATTTCCTGAACTGCTTCTGTCAGTAACGTCGATGGGCTGCATCCCTGCTCACCACATGGGACCCCAGCACCCCCCGGGGACCAGCCCTGCTGGGTCTTTCCACATCAGCGTCACCATTTCCCAACACTTTCCACAAACCAAACAAGCTGGGGCCCTCCTGCTCCCAAGATAAATATTGCAAACTGGATCCAGTTTTAATCTTTAACCATGGCCCTCGCCAGCCAAGTGTGCCATCAGCCATGCCGGGACAGCCCTGCTGCCTCTCTTGCATGTCCATGAGGGAAGTGGAGCAGAAACCCCTGAACAAGCAACCACCCACCCACTGCCCTGGCCCCCGTCTCCACCCGGCACCTCCTGGTTTTCCACACTGTTACACAGGACTGCACTCCCCATCCTTGAAAGAGCTGCTGTTGCTGCCTGCTGAGGAGCCAGGTCCAGGGACACTGGGGCTGGTGGCTGTTCAGGGATCCTTGAGCAAAAGCAGCCCCAGAAGTACCACTCAGGCTGGGCTTATTGCCCCATAACCCAGCTTCTGGTGTAGTGATGGGAGAGGAGCAATCCTTTCCTTCATCTTAGCACTGATAAACCTGAGGAAGGCTCCCCAGAGCCTCTGCCCCTTAGTGCCAGGGCTGGAGGGTACCAGCAGTGGAGGCAAGCACCCCAACCAGGGTCTTGCTTCCCCTTGGTAACCTCAGAGACATTTTTCCTGTTATCAGTTTGCACTGGTAAAGCTGGATTCAGCTTTCTCAGGACTGTCTTACCCTCTAAACTGCCCCCTGAAAAATTTGGGGGAAAAAACCCCAACATATTGTCCAAATTGTCTTTTACCTCTAAATAACCCAAATCCCGCCTGGGAGGAGAAAAATCGTAAGGAAGGTTGGTTCTGCTTCTCATGAGCAAAACTTTGTCCATGGGCAGCAAATGCATCTGAGGCCAATAGAGGTTCAAGCCCCCCTGGACCCATATCCAGCAGCACTGCTGTCACTGGGGGGCTGGAGCCAGCCCCTCCACAGAGAATTGCGACAGCAATTTCAAAATATTGAAAGAAAACACTTGCAATATTTGTTTAAAACCAAGTGAAAAATATGTGTGCCGTCCCTGGCCAGCTTGTGCCAGCTATTTTAAGGGAAAGCTCACCCGTGCCCATGCCACGTCCTGCACTAGCGCAAGCAGGGCGTGCAGGGCTGTGGGTGCAGGCAACTCACCCTTTTCTGCAGGTTTTGGGCCTTCTCTCCCCATTTGGGGTGTGGGTGCTGGAGGAAACTGTGGGGCCAAAGCCCTGGTAAACAAAAGAGAAGAGGAATTAAAATTCAAATACCCAGGCAAGCCACGGCCAAAGAAAAGAAGGATGCCAAGCAAGGAAACCTGAGGCAAATGTGACCAGGCCAGCTCAGCCCCCAGGTCCATCCCATCCCACCGGCTGCAGGCACCACACCACTGCCTGTTTGAGGGGAAGCGAGGGCACCCGGCAGCATCTCAGGGAGTCCTGGCTGCAGGCAGGGAGAGGGAGGAAAGCTAACAAAGGAGCCTCCCTCCCCCCAGAGCGGAGGGAAAGCCTCTGGCAAGGGCAGCCATGCAGGCAGGGAACGCCGCTTCCCGCTGGGCAGCCAAAGCTCGTTAGGCTGGAAGTGGCGAGCGGCTGCCCCGGCTCTCCGGCACTGCTCCTGCCAGCTGTGCCCGCGCCGGCATAGGGCTCTGTGTCACACAAGTGCCAAAGGATGCCCAAGCACCCTCCATCGCACCGGAAGGTTTAGTGGGGGCCTCGGGGAGCCCACAGTGGATGCTGAAGCAGACGGTGCCCACAGGGCAGAAGGGCAGAGTTCTCCCTCATGCAGTCCCCAGCCCTGGGCTTTGCAGCCCCCACTGAGCCCCCCGGCAGTGGCCGTGCTGCCTGCAGCTGCAAGACAGCAGGCAGAGCACGTGGCACCTGAGAGCACTGTGCCCCAATGGACCCGCTGTGCTGGTTACAACTGCGCCAGGCGCTGGTATTTATACATTTGTGGGTTGATTGCCAGAAAGATTTTGACATAATTTGGCAAGGCACCAAAATTAGACACTACCATGTGTAATATCACATCATCATGGAGCACCAATAATCAGGCACAGGTTTAAAAAGAAAAGGTCAAAGTCAGGCCTTATCTCCTGAATTTTGAAAATATCATTTTGTCAGGAAAAAAAAAATTAAATCAATTTCTCATCTCTCATCTGTTAACTTAAAGGGAGCATCATGGATCGAAACAATGGACACAGCCTAGCTCTCCAAAGGCGCTGGCAGGTGTCCCTTCCACCCACACCGGCCAACAGCCCGGCCGCAGCAGCACACGGCAGCTCGGCTCCTGCTGCGGGACACCGTGCACCCGCCACTCTGCCAAGGCAAGGAACTTTGTCTCGTGGCCACCAGCACAGGCCCTGCTAAAGCCAAGGTCCACTCCAACTGACGAAAAGGGGGGCTGCGGATATACTGTGAGAGCTGGATGTGGCTGGCACTTCTGAAAGGGAAGGGGATCAATACACAATCAAGTAAAACAGTGCAATTCATTTTTTGTGCAACAAAAAAGTTGTATTTCCTTTAAGGTATGGAACATGTTAGAAGATCTTTGAATTTTAGCTCCATAGGTTTGCAAAGTACGACTTATCTTAATTTTTAGGTAACAGTTCCCACTCTGTAAGAAAGTACTGGTAGTTCTCAGGAATGTCAGGAAAGGATGGAACTGCATAGCTAAAAAAGCACATCCTGCCACCAGCTAATGCTCACGTGAGATGGTGTGAACAGGGGTTGGGATGCCTGACTCCCAAGGTACCTTCTACTTCAGCTCTTCTGGGAAAGTGGAAAGGGAAGGAAAGGAAGAGGAAAAGAAAAAGGAGGAAAAGGAGGAGAAGGACACCAGCACAGCTGCAGCACCTGTCTGCCATTGGGCTCTACCCACCCACTCCCCTCCTGGCCTGACCACCACGGCACCTCCATCTCAGAGGACCATACTTGCCTCTCTTTTCCCCAAATCAACTGCAACTTTTGCCTTCCTTTAGGAAGGACAAAAAGATTTCACGCATAACTTGCCCTGAACAAAGGCACCTCATGCCAGGCTTTTTCTTCTTCCTTCCTTTCTTCTTCCCCACCACAGGCTGACAACAGCAGGGGTAGCTGGGGTGGGGGAGCTTCCCTTTATACCCACTTGGTTAGTGCCAAAAAAGCAGTTTGGAAAATACCATGAACTCCAATGCCCAGCCCAAGCTCAACTCTCACTATCAAAAAGGTGACATTTCTCCCCCATCTTCCCCCACTTTGTTACTGGAAAGACACAGTGGGGGGTGGGACCTTTACCAATGCAGAGATGGTTATCGGGGCCTGAGATAAGGATGACATAAAACGCAAGCCTCCACGTTACTGATTAAAGTGGAAAAGGCGGGGGGGTGGGCAGCAGAGTGAACTACACTGCTGGGAACAGCTGCATGGCCTGGCACAGCACGACACAGCATGGCACAATGCAGTGCAGTACAGCTCGACAGTCAGGCACAGTGTGGCACAACATGGCACAGCCCAGCACTGTCAGGTGCAGCATGGCACAGCCTGGCACAGAACAGCCTGGGATTGGCACAGCCAACACAGGTGCATAGCAGAGGGCACAGTGCCTGGCCAGAGCAGGCATGTCCCTGCTTGCCAGCTCTGTTCTGGGGGATCCCACCCCAACAGGCCCTAATCCCAAGGGCTGTTTCTCACCGCTGCCTCCCCTGCCAGAGCAGCACCCACTGCCCACCTCCTCCCAGGACCCCACTGGGCAGGACAGCGATGGAGTTCCCTAGCACAGCACTGCACCAGGGAACAGGACACTCTGGGGCCTTTGGAACTGTGA
The DNA here is from genome assembly GCA_024605025.1 of Megaceryle maxima. NCBI lineage: Eukaryota > Metazoa > Chordata > Aves > Coraciiformes > Cerylidae > Megaceryle > Megaceryle maxima. The sequence continues at coordinate 1,928 of JANHGN010005727.1, read as the reverse complement.
GACGGGCACAGCTCAGAGTTCAAAATATATCAGACATATCAGAGAAGCCAGCTGCCAGTGACACACTGGATCACCACAGGGGATGGCAGCTCCCAGCTCCAGATCAATGGTCCTGCTGCTGCCGTACAGCAGTTGGTTTTGGCAAGAGCAACACAGAATGATAGAATCATTTAAGTTGGAAAAGACCTTTAAGATCATCAAGTCCAACCATTAACCCAGCATTGCCAAGTCCACCACATCTTCAACTAGAGCAGGTTGCTCAGAGTCCTGGCCAACCTCACCTGGAATGGTTCACCTCTCTGGGCAACCTGGGCCAGGGTCTCACTGCCCTTAGGGTAAAAGAAAAAAGGTCTTTCTTCTCTCCAGTCTAAATCTCCCTCTTTTAGTTTAAAGCCATCACCCCTTGTCCTGTCCCAATAAGCCCTGCTCAGAAGTCCAACCCATCTTTCTGACAGGCCCCTTCCAGTCCTGAAAGGCCACCAGAAGGTCTCCCCAGAGCCTTCTCTTCTGCAGGCTAAACAAGCCCAGCTCTCCCAGCCTGGCCTCCCAGCAGAGGGGTTCCAGCCCTCCCAGCATTGCTGGGGCTCCTCTGGCCCCGCTCCAGCAGGTCCCTGTCTCCGCTGTGCTGAGGACTCCAGAGCTGGATCCAGCACTGCAGGGGGGTCTCCCCAGAGCGGGAACGGATGGGCAGAATCCCCCTCCCCTCGTTGTGGTCGTACTAGTTCATTTACCGCCGTGTGTTCCTGACACATTTTCTCACGCTGAACTTTCTGCCGTATTTAACGCAACTCGTAACGCAGGTGACACCCTGTCGTGGTTTAAAACAGCGGACAGGAGAGCGCCCGTGCCGGTAAGCGCAGACCGGGCGGAATCCCGGGCCCGGCTTGCACCGCTCACGAGGCTCCGCCGGGCAACAGCCGCTGCCGGGGGACCCGGGAGCCGCTACCGCCCGGGACTCCGCCGCGCTGCGGGGGCAGCCCCGTCACCGCTCGGGGCTGGGCCCGCAACTCACCCTCCGGCCGTCAAGCGGAGAAACGGGGTCGGGGCTCCCGGGTCCCCATCGCCGCCGCTGCACAAAGACGGCACCTGCGCGTCCGGCCCGGCAGCCGAGACCGTGGGGCGGCGGCACCGGCACCGACACAGGCACCGATACCGGCGGGCCGGGCGGGATTGCCGCCTGCCGGGACTCAGTGAGGCTCCGTTCGGGGCCGGTTCTGCGGGGACCCAGGAGGCTGAAGGGACCGGAGGGGACGCGAGGAGCGTCACGGCGGGCCGAGGCACTGGAGGGGACCGCGGGGACGCGAGGAGCCCGAGCGGGCTCTCAGGATGCTGAGGCACCAGCGGGGACTGAAAGGATCGAGGGAGCCGAGGGGAGATAAAGGGGGCTGAGGCACCTGAAGGGACCGGAGGGAATAGAGAAGCCCGAGAGGGGTCACGGGGATTGAATCCCCAGAGGGGATCGAAGAGCCTGAGGAGGGTCACGGGAGAGCTGAGGCACCTGAGGGGACCGGAGAGTACCCAGGATGGTCACGGGGACTGAGGAACCAGAGGGGATCGAGGAGCCAGAGGGCAGCACGGGGACTGAAGCATCGGAGGGGACCGTGAAGCCCGAGGAGTCTCATGGGGGCTGAGGCACCGGCAGGGACCAGAGGAGCGCCGGGCGCTGCGGGGCCCGACCGCCTCCCCGAGGGAGCCGAGCCGTCGCCGAGCTACCCGGGCAGCGGATCCCCGGTGCGGCGGTGCTGAGAGGCCCCGTCCGCTCCCGCAGCCCCGGCAGCGATTCCCCCTCCCCATTGCCGTTACAAAGGGGCCGCGGCACCTTTAAGGGCCGGCGGTGCCCGCCCCGTCCGGCGCCGCCCGCCATTGGCGCAGGCCCGTCCCCGCGGGCGCGGCCAGGCGGAGCGCGGCGCGCCCTGGACAGCTCCCGC
>JANHGN010005726.1:0-26652 GCA_024605025.1 Megaceryle maxima | reverse complement strand
TACATCTACCTCCCTTCATGCTTACTTCAAGACGTTTTGGACAACCCTTTTAAAAACAAAGGGGGAAAAAGGCAGAAAAAAAAAAAAAAAAAAAAAAAAAAGAAAAGAAAAAGAATGACTCCTTCAAGTAACTTTAGCACTTGAGAGGCAAAGGTTTTCTTTCAGGTGAGTCTCAACAGCTAACAATTATTTTATTAGATATCTCCAATACTTTGCTTTCCCTTTTAGATAGAACAACAATATCTGCTCTTTTGTGGTTGAGTTTGCTGAAAGTCAAAGAAAGGTCTTAGATTTCTGCCCTCTGCCCATCAGTATCAGGAAATCATTACTTCTATTCTGTGTCCTGGCCCAAACCCACAAAATAGTACCTTCTTGTCAATGAATTGTAGGTAGACCTTAGGTTAGCCTCTCTGAACTTTCTCAGTAGGAAAGAGCTGTTGTTAACTAGTCATTAACTAGACAGGAATATCAAGAAAAGGATGCTTTAGTGTCAGTAATCCAGAAAAAGCAAAAAGAAGTTTTCTTCTGCCAATAAGCTGCTGCAGCCCTGAATGGCATCAATCATTTATGAGTGCCTTTTGCAAGAAGAAAAGGGCTGACCCTTCTTTCAGCTTTCACTGATTCCTCACCTTTCCACTGACAAAATTCCAGGATAGAGTCTGGTATAAACTTGACATGCATGAGCAGAGAACCAGGGCACATGTTTTCAACTTACCAAGGCTAAGACTTTATGGTTTAGTCTGTAATAACGTCAATACCCTAACTCTAATTTGCAAGAGAGACACTTGTGCTCTATATCACATTACCAACCAATGTATTTAAAGCACAACATCAACTTTCCTTGACCTGAGTTTCTACCTTGCACAGAGTTGATAATTACAGATTTACTTAGCTACCAGTAGAAATCTGCAAGCTCTTTATTACATATCTTGTGAAAAACTTTATTACTGTGCAATTCATGATGTGAAGAGTTGCCTAAACGGCCCTCCCCAAGCATTTTAACAGTTTGACTCTTAAAACTGGGGTAAGACTAATTTTCAGGAAATGAAGAGGCTCAGTGCTACAAGGGGACCAGAGTATGTTCTCAGTTTGGCAGAGATGTCATACGAGTAAACACCAGCTACCCTCCAAACTCTCTACACAAAAAGGCACTGCAAACACCTCTCCAATCCACCACAGTCTAATAAAATTTAGAATTTAATTTGAGAACATTAAAAACCTGCCAAGTAATTTCTTTATAGCCTTCTCTCACTGATAGTGGTATCTAAGCTCTTTCTGAGAATCATTCATCCACCAGAGTACATATCTTTGAGATGTAACACCTCACCTCAAAACTGAAGGGCATCTTGAAAACTGACATATACAGAGGAAGAAATACAGCATAAAAGGGGATATTAAATGCAAAGCGCTAAAGCCATAGTGGCAATTATGTGCTGACAGACAACCATGGTGCAGCAAGAGCAACCATAGTCAGGTAGTCCTTCACATCAACTCCTACCTCAAGTTTCCCAGTGTCTGCTCTCACTGGGGAATGCTCAGCTTACCAGATCAATGAATTGCTGTTAAGGACACTGGCTACACAACATGCCCTGGTGATGCATATTGGTGACATAGCAATGACAACCCCTCCCTAAGGATCACTAGGTAGTCCTCTGGATGGATATAGTCCTGAGGGACTCGAGGTGCTTACTTGGTTAGGTGGCAACAGGGAGCTTTGCTCCAATGATTAGGAAGCCTGAACAACAGTATCTAACATCTTTTGTGGATTTAATTAAGGCTGCTACCTCTTGCTTATTAGCATTTAGCTGGAGCTAGAGTTTAACCATCATTAGAATCAGCATAATTACCATATGCCATAGATCCATTTAATGAGCTGTGTATCTCTGCTATTTGTGTTTCAGGAATAAGCTAGAAACAGTAAGCATTTTCTCTCCAATACCACTTTGAAAATTAGACTATTAAAAAGATCATACAGTGTAATATACAGTATTTACTACTTCGGGTTTATCTTTCAGCACTGCAGTTTACAGCTAGCTACGGACTGGTAACCTAAGTTTGTAGATGTGTAAAATGTTGCAATAAACAGATTATTACGTATTTCAAATATTAATTGCCTTCCAAGATCTAGGAATTTCTCAGTGAGCTCACCAACAGGTTTTATTTGGGGTATAAAATTTACTGTGTTGACATACCATTTACAATGCTGAATACATCGGAGCTAGCGAAATGCTAGGGTGAGATTACAGAGAACGAGTCAAAAATTTTATATGAAGTTCTTCCTACCCTATGCCCCCCATGTTTTTTTACACAGCAACTCAAATTAAGCCACAGGAGAAGTGGTAACACTTGTACAGAAAAGTAATCGCTCTTTACCAGAAGCATTTTTCAGGGAATTGCTAATGAAGCAGTGTATTTATGCCTGAGAAGTCTAAGACACAACAAAAAGGTCTCATTATATTGGATGTTTGAAATATTTCACCATAGCAAGCCAATGCAATGCAAGACCTTTACATAGGTAAGACAAAATGAACCACTTAAAGATGCTCACTGTGTTGTGTCCTGATTTATGTTAAACAGAATTTGTTGCTATATTATTAAACTGACAACTTCAGTAAACCTTGCCCCTGAGGAAGATATGTTGGCATCATACATTTTTACCTAACTATTAATAGGAACTTCCACTTGGCAAAATGAAAGTAAATAAATGAGAAAACAATTCAGGAAGACAACAGACTTTTGAACTCAAGATTGTCAGCCAAAAAGAGCATGTGAGAGATGGACAAAAATAACTATATAGGTACAAACTCTCAACTTATATCTTTAATAAATGCACTCCCTGAAAAATTAAGATCATTGAGAAAAGTACATTTATTCCAGTTCAGCAATCTATAAATTTTATCTATGTTTTTTACCAAATCAGATCACTTTCAATTCATCACTCTCATGCCAACGAGGATACACTGTATATTCTTTAGTGAAAGAAATGGTCAAACTAAAAATGTCCCTGCCTGAAGGACTTGATTGCCTTTGGTTCTTTGAGGCTGCTTCTACAGTGAGTTATTTCAAGCCATTCCAGAGCACTTTTCAGGCTCCCTCTGGAAGAAGAGGCACCTTGGCTCCCACAATGTCCACCATCAGGAAAGCAAAAGTGGCCTTTCCCAGGGGAAAAATGGGCATGGGAATACATCCACAGCTCAAATATGAATAAACAGCTATTATTTATGTGTGCCCATAGACAAAATGCCAACAAATAGCAGTATTTTAAGTTTCAAAGTAGGATTTTCTTTTCTTAGTTGTTAAAATGTGAAATTTGCTTAAAATAGGAGGAACAAACCCAGAATAACTCATTCATCTTGAAAAGAATAAGCACACTCCTTCCTGGGAAATGCAGCTTTTCCTACCTTCGTGCCAGAACTGACTGAAAAGTGGTTTGTTGTTGCCATGTTTTGTTAGAAATACAGCAGTGAACACGATTGGTGTTACTGGTATGAAGGTGTCTGCCTGCATTCCAAGAGTCCCGGTGCTCATCTGAAATTAGGAACAAGAGTCAAAGCAACCCCTCACCCTCTCCATCCCAGTACTTCTGACTAGCACTTCCAACCAGCAGAGCTTTTTCCTTTTTAAAGACCTATTTTTTATTCAGTTTTCATTTATACAAGTACCAAAGAATCTGTATCGCTCATATCATATGCTGGGTAAAGTCCAATTCCACTTCTTAGGCTAAGCTGTCATGAAAACATGCATCCATATGTAACTGTAGCTACTGGCCTGAATTGAGTTACAAAAATATTTGCATGATTGACATTCAAGAGCCATAAACAAAATTAGTGGCCATCATTCAAGCAGAAAGTTATTATCAGGTGGCACTAAACAAAGAAAGGCCCAGAGCCAAATAGAAGGGTTTTTTAATAATAGATGTATGAGTAATTTAACTAATTGCTACACTCAGTCTAGCAGAGCACGTTTTTCTCACGCACAGGCAAACAGTAACCTGGGAATATATAAGCACTGTGCTAGCAAATTAATCTTAGTGTACAAATGTCACTGGAGAAAATTCCTACATCCTTTAATTCTTCAATTTAAATTATAGGGTCATTTGATTTGCTTTTAAGGTTTAATATGGACCTGCATCTGAAGAGCTCCACTGATAAATAGGAAGGAAAATGGCATCCAGCCCCATAGCTGGTTGGACACTGCCTCTTCACATCCCTGCAGGGAGGGACCAGCTGCCAGGCTTTCACACAGAGCTGGGTCAATGTGAACATACATGCTTGGTGATGGATACCTCTGCAGAGCCGAAGTGACCACTGGAATCTCCATGGATCCATCTGCAAGGAGCCATAACTGCAAGTTGAATGCAGGGTGCAGCCTTCCCCTAAGATAGATTTACTTTGGATTGTAAATGGATGGGTTTAGACAGGAGACAAAACCTGAGCAGAAGCCTTTCTCCTGCAGATACCATCAGGGACCATGTCTGCTTTCAGAAAAGGGTGGGCTGGTTGGTGACTTCCGAACCCAATTTTACATCCCCCAGCTTTGTTTTAAGCCCTGTGCTGATAGGTTTCACAGGATCACAGGATATCAGGGGTTGGAAGGGACCTTGGAGATCTTTGAGTCCAACCTCCCCAGTTTCGCTGGTATCTCCACTAAAGTAATTGGAAAGTACAAGATAACTGGATCTGGAGGCACACTGGGACAGTACCTATGGGTAAGAGTTGCAAAATCACACCCTGGTTAATGAATTCTTGCAGGTTTCTAATGAGGAGAGATGGTTTGTATTCAGAGACAGCATTTGCTGCTGGTTTATAATATATGCAGCAATTATGCAGCTGATGGAGCCTTATGTAGCTGCTAGTTCTTTCCTATACATAAATTAACAGCAGGATTTGTGTAATGACAGGATAATGAAGGCCTGGGTCATTGGCATTCATCTGTAGAAGGCTGTGAGAGGCTGGGTCAAAGACAGAAATGTTATTTGGCTAATGCATATAGAGACCATTGTTAAAGTATTCATAATCTTATGCCACTCAAGACCTGTATTAACTCTCTCCATGGCTGATAAAACAACTTTTGGGAGGTGGGGTTTGTTGGGTTTTGGTTTTGGTTATTTTGGGGGTGTTTTTTTAGGTGCTTGAGGGAAGTACCTTCCTCATAAGACTGCCTCTAGGCTGGATTTAGCCTGCTGAGATGCAGTTCGATGTGTCAGGAAGGGCAGGCTGTCTCTAGCAGCCCTGCATTTGGGTTTCAGCACACAGGAGTAACTCGGGAGTTGGGACAAAGGCCTTCAGGAATCCTAGCTCCCTTTTCTTCTCACTCTTGTGTCTTCTGTTCCCCATTTGTGCTCACTTTCCACAACTCCAGGGCTGCTCCAGGACTCTGATTTGTCCTCAATGCTGCAGGACAGTTTCACTGACTGCATCAGAAGCTGCACCTCTGTGTTTATATTAGGTCACATTAAATTTCTTGGTGCCTTACTACTATATCTGTTGGTTTTGGCACAGCACATTCTTATGCTGTGAGAATGTCTTATTCTCTCTCTCTATCCAGAGCGCCCTTGGCATTTTGACACCCTTTTGGAGCCAGGTGATGGGGGAGTTCCAAGACAGGACAGAGGCAGTGGCCAGCCCTGAATGCCTCTGCCTGCACCACACAAAAGTAAAATATATTAATGTAATCTGCAAGGAGCAATACCATGGCTGGGCAACCAGATGCTGGGGAATACTTTTGGGAGGAGAAAACACCTGGATGAAATGCAATCTGCAGGTAGCCATGCTGCTGAGCAGGTCAGCTGGGCAGTACCAGCCAGGATGCGACTCTGAGAGGCAGGTGTTCCTCCTCAGCAGTGCATGCAGACTGGCTTCTCGGACCCCTCATCCCACCACACCACCATCACCTCCTGGCACTTACATGATGAGTAGCAATGGTAATTCATCAACTCCTACGCAAAGTTGTGGACCTCGATTACCACAAGACAGCTGGCTGGGAGTGCACAGAACAGCACTGCACATGGCCACATTAGGAAGGGCTCTGAGCTTCTGTCTCTTCTTTCTAATTGATGAGTGGAGAATTAAAAGCGACACTTGATGGTGTCTAGTTTGTTATGTGTGAATGAAACCGTTCCTTACTGTGCTCATCTTCAGCTCCCACAAAAGCACTAAAAGGCCCTCCTATGACTTATTATCCACACAGCCTGTGCCTGCCTCCAAATTCTCTCTAGCTAAATGAACCATGGCTACTTCATTGCAGAGAGGAGGGAACAGGGATGGGGCCCCTGAAGGAGTTAAGGGAGAGCCATGCCTGTATGATGGCAATCTAAAAAAGATCCAAAACATCAGAACAGAAGTTTGTCACTGTTTTACATATGATCCCAAGAGGCTCAAGTTCCTCTTATCCATTGTGTTTTCTAGTGATATCACTTAAAATAAATATTTGGTTGACAAAGATCCTTTCCTGATGTGTCTGATTTCTAAAGCAATTTGAGATCCCATGGAGAAGAGGAATGATGTATAACTGGACTTAGGAACTTTGAACAGTCCTTTTCCATGGTGCTGCTTGTGAGTGTTAATGGTGACAATTGAACTGACTCTTACAACCAGACTGTCTCATGGGAGAGTCTTCATTCAGTAGTCTGATCCTGGGATCCACTCCCTTTTGATCTGTCCCATCCCTGGGATTTATAGTGTGTAAAAGAGCCAGTTCCTCTAATACCCCTGTCTTTGACTCACATCTTTCTTTTGTTCTTAACTAATATATTTTTCAGCCATTTAGAGTGATCTACAGTTACATTTCAGTCGCTATATTGTTAATAGCAATGTTACAGCTTGTCACAAATTTATATAATTCACTTAGTTTTATAAAAGTTTTGGAGTCATGATGGCAGTAACTGCACATGTACAAAATACCCACTTACCAAGAGTCACTGACAGTGTTTGACCGTAGAACAGTAGCTCCTGGTGCCATAACTCCAGTGATACAGTGGAGAGGATTCAGACTTTCTTGTCATTATTAGCTTAATGAGAATACCTTGGTGAGTTTTTCTCTCTTGAGGCTAGTTTATAGAAGTATGTTTGGCGATGGTCAAATCTCTGCAAAACAGCTTGTTGCAACTGAGATGGGGTAGAGAAGAAGCCCTCTAATGATTTCATGTTGCTAAAGAAATTGCTTTCTGGGATATGGAGGGCTACTGGGGCAAGAAATAAGGAAATAGGGATTGAAAATAGCATGAAAGAATAAATGAAGTGTAACATTTAAAACTTCAAAATACTTTTGCCCATGTCTGCACAGCAATCTATGTCTAAATATTTCTTCTTTTGTGTGGAAGCTGCATTATAATTTTAGAGAAAGTAGTGAATTTTAGGGACAGTTACAGCCTCACCGAACCGTCTTTTCTCATACCTTAGTAATGGATGCAGGACAGAAATAGAGAAGGCTGCCGATACTATCCATTCTCATTATCAACTCTTCCCTCCCTCCTGCAGTGAACATATACATACACGCTTGCAGAAAAGCATACATCTCATTATAGTTTCCAAACCAGATCACTGGACTGCCAGCATGGATTCAGTCTCTGGAGAGAGATTCTCTAATAGCTTTGGAAGCTTTAAAAGCTTCACATCTTCTGTTATATTTATTATTACTTGAACAAAGTTATCAGAATGAGATGATTTGCACCAATGGTATCTCTTTGTCAAGCCAGAAATCATCTTTCCAGGATAAAAAGGTCAGATATTGATCAGTGTTACATAAGCTCCAACAAGAGTAACAAGATCACATCCTATAGTTCTGAGCCCATTGCATGACCAGCATGTCACCTATACGGTCCCCGTGAATTCATTAAGACCCATGAAGACATGTAGACTTTGTCATGCAGATCAGATTAACAGCTCACAGTTCAGTAATATCCTCACTTAAATCAACCATAATATGCTACGTTATCCACTATAAAGTCTCCACTTTACATACCAATTCAGCTGTACATCTGTCCAATGGTATCTTAAAGTATTTCCAAAGGGCCTCAGTAAAATACGTTATTCTAATTGTTAATCATCCAAACACCACATTTGAAGTGAGAAAAACATTGAGATGTGCCTTAAAATACTCATTACAGTGGAAAATGTCTATTTCTGACATGCTTTTGTTTCCAGGAAATCTCTCATACTTTCGTTGGCCAAATATCATATATAGTCAGTTCAATGATCACTGAGATTGAACACTCCCTGAGCACAATTCCAGTGACATGACACTCAAAGCCCCTGCTTACAAGCAACTTTAACGTATGAAGGTTTATTAACAAAGGAAGGTCTGACCCAATCAGTGCCCATCACATGAAACAGTCAACAGCACGACCTCTGTTGATACACCCTCTTCGGTTACGTTTATCGGGTGCCAGCCTCTCCGTGCGATGAGCAGCATCAGCACACTCCCTGCACACTCCCTGCAAACCAAACCACAAGCATAAAGGGGTTAGAAAGCATTTAAGCCTTTAAGCCCCCAGATCTCCCTCTGAAGGTGTCCTGCTCTTCTTTCCTAATTCATTAGAGAATAATTCTGTGATAAGCAAAGTAAATTAGATTCGGTGACATTCTGCTAATTGAGTCATCTTCCTCTGCCTGGCTTGGCTGGGTTTTTAATTACCAGCTAATCTCATCAATATGGTGGATGACTGGCAGTGTGCAGATCACTGTTGTACAAATACAATGAAATAGAAATAGAAGTTCGTGGTTCACTGGGTGACCCAGGTCTCTTTTGTCATATACAGGAATAAATTGGGCAGATCTACCGATCATATACTGACCTCAAAGTATGGAGAGCAAGGAGAATAATGGAAGGTAAATAAACAAAACCAGCAGAGCAGCTGGGAAGATCTGCAGCAGTTTCAGGAACGATGGAACAGGAGGGAAAAGGGTTCTATAAACTTGTCCTGCATCCTGATGAAGCCCCACTGTGCTGAAGTATTGGAAATGGCATGAACTGTGAAAGAGATAATTTTGTAATTGAGATCATATTCATACTGCAGATTCTCCCAGACATTGTGGCACTGAGGAGCCCTGCTCTTCACAACAAAGAAACCTCCCAGGATTTAGAAAGAGAAAGCCTGTGCCTGGCACACATGTCCAGGAACATACAGCTGGATAGAGTAAGAGTAAATCAAGACAAAATTCTTCCCTATAAATCTCTCATACAGTTATACTTACAGCTTAACTACAAAGGTTATTATTTTAAAACTTGAACTAAGGCACCTGGCTCGACAGAGTCATGACCTGCCAACCTGGGCACTGCTGCTCCAGTTAAACTCAGCTAGAGGAGAGGCATCACTGAAAACTCGACCTGCATATTCTTCTGTTGTACTTTCAAAGCAGAACTGAACCTGCTGTCAGATTTACACAGGTGGATCCCTGTGTGCAGGGGCTGCTGTATGGTCCAGGGACCCCAGCCCATTCACCAAGACCTTAAAGCAGGATGAAGTCTTATATTTGCCTACATATGTTTCTCTTTTACATTTCTTTTTGAACTTAGCTCTATGACATAAGAGCCTAGGACACCTTATTGCTTCAAATAAGGGATTTAAGCCAGAGATTTCTGAAGTACGTTTACAAACTTTAAATCAAGCACCTCATTCATAAAGCAAAGAACAAGAATATTTGTCTCATGCTATAATTCTTCCCAATCCTCAAACCTGCACTACTGACACCAGTGGAGTTTTACATCAACTTTAGAAGAGGCAAGTCCTGATTTTTCATTTTTCCAAGGTATCTTTGAAGCAAACAAAGCCTGAAGTTTAAACTTCTATTTTTATCTAGCAATAGTAGATTCAGGGTAACAGAAAAAAGTAGCTCTTCTTGAGAAGAAATTCAGTCGTTTTTGTCTCTCTAATGTACCTGTTAGTGGCTCAGTCTCCAGAAATAACCAAATAAATGGCTGCCCTGCATAAATATGTTCTGACTGTATAAAGTATTTATAAATCATCCATGTCATCTAGGAGCCTGTTCACTTATAATGTGCTGTTTCAGTGAACAGCACTGACAGTAGTGCTAAACAAGTCACAAAAAATGAACATAGAAGGGGTACGAGCACCAGCACAGTAAAGCCATTAAATGTTGGGATTAATGTCTCTATTGTAATCCTGGGGGGAAAAAAAAATAAATATTTTTTTTTTATAGCATTCACTTTGATATCTTTTAAATGCAGTCCTTAGAGAGCCTATTTAGGCACATACGTGCTTTCAGAAGAGGAGAGAAAGTAATATCACTGTAAGAAATAAAATTATTCCCTATTTTTCTCACCATGAAAGGCAGTAGAGCTGGTGCAGTCCTGCAGAGAGGGAAAATATGGGAGGAAACTGTGACAGTGAGAGTCCTGACTGCAAATGCTGGGAGACCTGCATGGATGAGCAGAGAGTTAATGAATAAACTTAAGTGGGATGCATTAGGAAGAGTGTGGCCAGCAGGTCAAGGGAGGTTATCTTCCCCCTCTACTCTGTGCTTGTGAGGCTGGTGAGCACTGTGTCCAGTTCTGGACTCCCCAGTTCAAGAAGGACAAGGAACTATTGGAGAGGGTCCACCACAGGGCCACTAAGATGATTAAGGGCCTGGAGCACCTACCATATGAGGAAAGGCTGAGAGAGCTGGGCCTGTTTAGCTTGGAGAAGAGGAGTCTGAGGGGGAATCTTATCAACTATTATAAATATCTAAAGGGGTGGTGTCAGGAAGATGGGGCCAGGCTCTTCTCAGTGGTGTCCAGTGACAGGACTAGGGGCAGTGGCCATAAACTGGAAAACAGGAGGCTTGACCTCAACATGAGGAAGTACTTCTTCACTGTGTGGGTAACAGAGCACTGGAACAAGCTGCCCAGAGAGGTGGTGAAATCTGTGTCTCTGGAGACTTTCAAAAGCCACCTGAACTTGTTCCTATGTGATCTACTATTGGTGATCCTGCTCTGGCAGGGGGGCTGGACTAGATGATCTATAAAGGTCCTTTTAACCCCTAACATTCTGTGACTCCATGAAATGCCATACTCACCCCAGTTTACGTTTCAAAGACCAGTGTGGAAAAATGAAGAATTTTTCATTCCAAAAGGCCATGTACATGTCTCAGGTGAGGTGTGAGGATTAACCTTGCCAGTGATGTCTGATGTTAGCTGGGGGCGCTGCCCAGGCCTTTGCTTGATGCCTTGCTCAGAGATGCGATGGCAGGGGCAGAGGCTCTGAAGGCGAGGCTGAGGGCTGGGGCATGATCAACAGGTGATCCACGTGCAACAACTCTTGGGAGGTGAAGGAAAAGGCAGAGCAACTTCAGCACAGCAGCAACAACTTTGTGCCCTATAAGATTATGCCAAACTCTGCAATGCAAACCGTTGTGCTTGCATTGTATGGGTCAGAGAGGGCTCAGTCCATAACTGTCCACTCAGCAAAAACTGGTCTTTATATTCTGTCCACAAACATCTGCTAAAGCATTCCCAATACCCAGACAACCATGCTCTCGGCTAACTTAAAAGCCTGCATAGATACCTCTGAATTCCCCCTACTTCTCTTGAGGGCAGAGCTTAAAAGTAACTATTTATGTAGTTATATAGCTGCATATGTACCTAGACAAGGTCTTCAGACAGAGATGGATTCACAGCAGCCAGAGAATTGCTGGCTGTATCTATTCTGTCTGAGATGGATTAATGATCACCCTTCAATGGGATCAGTGTGACATGGCAACTCCTCACAAGTGAACAACAATGAAGGGGGAACAATAAATAAATAGATCAATGGCTCAAGTCTATTCTAGCCTCCCACCCCAAACCAAACCAACAGTACCTCAAACCCATGTGGATGCTTGCTGGGCAGCCAGAGCCAATACACAGAGCGGGAGGTTTGATGCTGGTTCTCATGACATGAGGCCACTGACTTCAGCAGAAAATGACTGCTCCAGGAAAATTCAGGATGAGAAATCACATTTGGCCATTCCTAGACACTTCAACAAGTCACCATAAGGGTATTCAGTTACTTTCTCCGTGTGTTTTACTTCCAGTTGAGGGAAGAAGGAAGTGCTACAGCCACCTTCTGGCACGTGTGTGCCATTTTCTCCCCCTGTTCTGTGAAAGCAAGTTGATCTCAGCTGCTTTCTGCAATAAATCTTCTCCCTTTTTCTCCTCTTTCAGTCTTTTCTGTTCAAAGTTATTTGTACATGAGACTTAAATACATTATACTCATTTCTTTAGGAGCCCTGACATGTTGTTAAATGACCATGAATCTATTTTAGTTGCACCTTAATTTATTAACTCTCCTGCCTGCCTCCAGTGTGTATGCCTCTATTGTAGGATCATAGGAGGTTTAGGTTGATTATCCTCCTAACTCTATTTCATATGCAAAGCCATTATTTCACTATGCTCCCTGCTATTATAATAAAGCAAAAAGCTCTCATTTTTTTCATTTCCAGTTCATATTGGGAAACTACACACCTTATTAGTTTATTGTCAGTTCCTATATTCTGTTTGTTGTGTAGCACAGTCAGAGAATACAGATATAGTCTGCCTCTAAGAGTTGCTTTGCAGAATTTAGGATGGAGATAATCCTATTTTTATGAGTTGAACTAGTGAATCTTACCTCCTGATAGCTCTTTTCCCTATCACTGCCAGCATGCTGCCCACAGCCTTAGAGGCACATAATTGCCAATCTGCACGTTGAGACACTCCTGCCCACCACTGGGATATCAGTATCAATCTCCAGCTGCCACTTAACCTCAAAAGAACTTCTAATCCCATAGGGGATTTTGGTTTCTCTTGGTCAACAAGACAGAAATCAAAGGACCAGCACTGCTGGTCATACACAGGCCATCAACCAGGACTGGCCCCATGCAGTCCCAAAGCCAGTCCCACTCCATCACCCAAGGGTTTCATCATCAATAAAAGGGCAGTTGCACTTTCTCCACCTTTTGAGAGCTCCATTTGCACACTTCTTTTTATTGCCACAAATGCAGTTTCATTCAAGATGCTCTTAAGCCTTTGGCACACACCACAGTTTGCAGCTCCAGTGCAGCTCTACAGAATTTAATAAATGGTCTAAAGTGGCCGCAAGAGGCTGATTAGTATTTGGCAGCCCCATGACACCCACAGGTAGGTCATCTCAGCTACACCAAGATCAGAGCACAAGAAAATACTCACACCACATTACTCCCTGGGCTGGCTGCAAAGCAGAGTCCCTCCTGTGTGGCAGAGCAGCTATTGATTTTTCCAGCTGTTCTCAGGGGAACTCACAAGAAGAAAATGATTTTCTTTTAAGTTTGAATGCAGGAGTCTGCCTTGCTAAAGGGCTTATCTTCGCATATAAGTTTTACCAATTCAGCTTGAGTCGTATAATTAAAGTCACGCAACCCCCCATAGTGTGGAAAATCCTATAAAGATGCTTTATATGGAGATAGCTGTATGAATTTAAACCACTCTCATATCAGTATAAATGCACCCCCATGAGAGCCTCTACAAATATAGTTACTGTCCAAAGGCATACATCAAGGAATTTTATAACTCTTCAGTGGTCTTTGTCACTGTATAGTATTGAATAGGGTCTAGTTCAAGCCTTCCAAACACAGAGAACAGATGAATCTTTAAAATCTCAGGAGGTGAAAAAAATTAAAAATAAAAATCTATATTTTATATCATATATTTATATTTCATGGTGAGTGCTAATTTAAGTGCCACACGGTTATTTCTCCTTCGATTTCTAGCTCCAGTTCAAACAGGCTTTAGTATTTTCATTACAATTCAGTATGTTTATTTAGCATAGAGCCGGCTCAAGTAGTCATTACTAATTTAGCCTACTTATTTATTTTTATTTATTTATCGTAAGTGAATCTTCACAAAATAAATCTTAGTTCTCCTCCCACGATGTTCAGACTCTAACAGCATTCCTTGGGGAGTTTGGGAGGATGATTATTCAGATGCACAGTCTATTCACATGTATCAATTCCCCATTTATTCTTTGTGGAGCGTGCCTGAATGCCTGAGTGTTTTCAATGCCTCCAAGGAGTTCCTGCAAACACATTTCTGGAAAAAAACCCAGTATTATTTCCTAGTCAGTTGTGCTAAAAACTAAAAAAAATTTTTAAAAATTAAAAAAAAGAGAGAGAGAAAGTTCAATCCTCCCTCTCACATCCTATCTGAGCACTCGGATGAGTGGTGTCATACAAAGTCACGTATTTCCTGTGACAGACAATGAGTAGCTCCCACCCACTGCAAGCCTTGCTAATTCACATATCCCTGATGTAGATCTCCATTTGCATATGCAAGCTCATTTTGTCCTTGCTTCCTTCTAATATGTAAAGAGCAGAATGTTTTACTGAGATTTTAAATACGTAAGATACTGCCTGCTCTTCTGATGATTGCCTCCCAATACTTACTAGCAAAGACATAAATAACTGAACTTCAGTCATCATTACTGAAGGCAAACAAAGACCGGAGAACATCAAATGCCGCAGCATCCTCGTTTCCTGGAGCTGGCTGTTGGCTCTTGCAGAGCTGGCAGGTTGTCAGCTCTGGTCTATATAACATACTGCAATACATACCAGCACCCATTTTAAAACGCACACTACTAGATGGATACTTGCAGACACCACTCTGTGAGGTGTAAAACAGCATCCAGGTACAAGCTGATGTTCATTCCTCTAACAAATTGTCATCCTGTGCCTAACAAGTCAAGCTTGTTCTGCATGAGGTTGGGACTCTTCTTATTTTTGTGGCACATATCCAGCTCTTGAGACCCTTACAGAGCAAGAATGGCCAATTATGCTGACCCTAAGGGCTCCCTGCAAACCCTTACACATCCCACCTTGTGAAATGTATACCCCAGAGCACCAGAGGGAAACTTTCAAGCTTTCACTTCTGGAGAAAAGAGAGTCCCACAGTGATCCTGGTGCTTTGCTGCAGGCATGGCAGTGCTGAACGCACAGCTCGGTGCAAGGGAGATCAAGTCACACTGCCCACAGCAGCCCTTACTGCTCTGCTTCCCCTCAGACCACCAATTCAGATTTCTCAGCAGCAGAGGAGATTTTTCACTTTTAATTTACATCTTTCAGCACTAGCTAAAATATTCCATTTTTCTCCTCTGTTATAACCAATAACAACCAAAGTGATCACACTTATTATCAGCATCTGACACCAAGAGTAGAAAACCAATTCATCTTTTCATTTCTGTCTTAGCAGAGAGGAAAGGTTGTTGAGACATGGCTTTAGGAAGCAGGGCTCTCTCAGCTCTAGGCATATTCTTTTGAGAGTTTTTCATTCCCTGGAGACATCCTTAAATTCCCCCTCACTGATTCAGTCCTTGACCTTTCAGTGAACTAACTCCCAGATTTAAAAACACGAAGGATTTGAATATGCTCAACGCAATAGCAAGCACTTTTCTCAGCTGTTAACACCACAAAATCTTTCCTAGTTATTTACCCCTACCTCTTTTAGTTCATATTCCTTTAGCTGACCCCTAAAAAGTCAAGAGTTTTACCTTATCACCTTCCACACCGTATCACTCCCTTTTCAGTACTACAAATGCTGTTTCTGATAATACATGGGATTTTGTGGGTATCAATTTTCAATTTAAAATCAGTAAGTGTCCCTTTTGCTTTCAGGTTGCTAGTTCATTCATCTTCTGTTGTATTGATAATATTCATCTGATGGATAATCCTGTGAAACTCAGGCTGTCATCACCCATGCAACACCACACTGGTGCTCGAAAATGCTTCTGTTTGTACCCAGCAGGCAGCAGTTTCTGCAGGCTCTGACTCTGAGCACTGCAGGACCCTCCACATCAGTTTCTCTCCACAGTGTCCCAGAGATTTGCTGACATCTACCCCATCAGCATGCTGGGTCACCCACCCAGCAGGGAAGGTCAAGCTTGTGCTCCATGGGAAGCTGATTGTCACAGGTTAATTCAAGATCATCCAACAGATAATATCAGGCTGTTTTGTTCCAGGTCCCAGTCCTAACCCAGTCTTTCACCACATGTCCCATTATCCCTGCCAAAATTTCCAGCTGGACTCTTCAACCTCAGTCACTCATTGATTCTGCTGCAGTCCCACGCATCTTCCATGTCCTTCAGTTAAAAATTGTCCTCTCTGAGATGTGTCATATTAGGATGGCATTCCCAAAACCTCTTCAGTACACTGACCAAGACCATGCTCTGTTTTACCTCAACACTATGGAAATACATGAAATGCATCAGGTCTATCACCCTAAGAAACATTACCTCTGGCTATCATCCTTTCAAGGGCTGCACATCACATACAAATGCAGAGAGAAATATTGTTTAAACCTCTTCCAAACTTCCAGCTTTGTTGGAGCCTTTGGCAACTCTGTTCCTCCATTGAGATGGATCTTCTTTACAGCACCACACCCTTGCTCAAAATTTACTTGTGGCCCAATGTATTTGAAAGACCACCCTTGCTGCATTCACCCCCACCCAACTGAGGCTCTAATATCCCCCACGTCTGACACTGCCCCATGCTATGCATAGCAGTGCTGCACCAAATACCACAGGAGGGCTGCACAGCAGCTCAGAGCAACCTCAGTCCTTATGACTCCTCTTGGTTTTTTGGAGGAGCTGCCTACCAGCCCATGGCATCTCTGCCTCTTTCAGTGGGGTATGCAGCAGAACAGCTCTGCTCTCCCAGACAGGAGCTGTGCAAGCAGTCCTGCCTCCATTTGCTTCTCCATACTGAGGGTCTGACTCCTACTAAGCCTGAAGGGAGCACTCAGCAAAAAAACAAACTAAAAAACAAAAACAAAAACCCACTTAACCCAAAAAATCAAAACCAAGCTCTTTTCCTGATTCCTTTTCTTTTCTCCAAAATAATGGAAAAGAGGGCTTGTCACACTTCCAGAAGGCACAACTCAACAAGTGACTGACAGTTTTCATCTGCAGTAAAAACTCAATGGTCTGTGGCAGGTACCTTCACTTGCTCTCTTGCCAGATTGCATGGTTTTGCTTGCGGGCTGTAGAGCAAAGGGAGAGCTGTGAGTCACTTCCAGAAGTCTTTCAAGAAACAGTTGATAATCTTGAACTAAGAGTCATGGCTGTGAGGTCAGCCCTCCCCTTCTCCTGACTAGAGTGTGTCTGAGAAGCTGTGACTCATGGCAAAATCAAGATGCTTCAGTCTACAGCTTTCTTTTCTGTATGAAATGATTCAGTGCAAGACTCCTGTTCCTTTCTGTATGCTTTTTAAAAGCATCTCTTTTAACACCGGCTTTAAAGTCATGTTTCTGATCCTCTTCACCCCACAAAGGGTTTCAGATCACAGATGTTCAGGGTTAAGCACCAGGCAAAGCAATCCCGGTCACCAAAGGCCAGTGTGAGAACGTGCATTGCCAGAGAACAACAGAGTGTTCAGAAAGGCCCTTGTGGCTTTCAAAAGCCACTCAGCATTTCCCTGCTTCAGTGTCCCTTTCTGCCCATGGTGTCAAGGGATGGGCACTGGGGGTTTAGAGAAGGGAAAGGCTTAGAGTGCTTTTTTCATTTCCATCAAGTATCCACAGAGCTTCACTGGTACTGTGCATGTTTTGTGTGACCTTCTCATCACTGCCACAGCTAAAAAAAAACCTTAATTAAAATGAAATAAACCAAACATCTTCATGCTGCCTGCCTATCCAACATGACTACTCAAAGTTTTCTGTCTTAAGGATGTCACATCAATATTCTGGTCTGACAACCAGCTGTGGTGTAATCTTCATGTTATGTCCTGCACTACCCATGTAGGGCCTCTCTTCTCCAAAAGCACAAGAAACCTCTGACAAATTCTTACTATCCTTGATTCCCTGTCAGAAAATTGCCTTGAACTTTCTCTGACAATAAACAAGAGACCTATGTCTGCTAGGAAGTTAAACAACATGAAGTCTGCATAGCTTAAAAGATGTGTGGTTCTTCTAAGATTAACAAAGGATCCCAAGATGAGTAAACTTAGTAGGAAAACCACGATACTTCTTGGAGGCAACTTTTTCCTGAGCAAAAAGGGGAAAAAGGAAACAAAAAATATTGTCTTGGTCTAACTTCAGGTTGCATTTGCCAGATGTAACGTTGGTATGAAGTTGGAGCCAGCTTTATTGAAAATACAAAGCCATTAAGACATGTGAATGTTTTCATCCTCATAGGACAGTGGTAAAGCTCTGGGGCAAATCTGCACTGACCCCAGCATCAGGACTCCTCACTACCAAGGTCTCACTTTGATTTTTGGTGCCATCTCTAACTTGGGAAGGATGAAAGATCCCCTGGCCATATGCAGTGGCCAGCAACCAGGTCACAGATGGGCCTTTGTCTGCAGCAAGGGATGCTGGAGGGACTCTGCAAAAGGCCTGAAGTCTTGAATAATGCAGAAAGTGAGAAGTGTGTTAAACAAAAATAGTTTCTGACTAAGTCTTGTCATGGAGCCTGGAGCACAAACCTGCCAGCCCTAATCTGTGTTTGAGTCCCCTTGCAGCAGCTCCAGTGTCCCAGCTGCTTCCTGTGGGCTTGATCCAGAAAACCACCCAACACAAAACAACAGCTTTTGATATCTCTCTCCCTATCTGAATATCCTCCACCCCATGATACAAAGAAGCTTTTATTTGCTAATGAAAAGCAGGAAACAGGTTTAAATTAATCAAGTGAAGTCTCTCTATTTCACATAAAGAAACTAATTCTGGTTAAACAGAGGCTTTGCCGTACTTCGCATTTTGAGACCCAACAACTGTACAATTGAAGTGCATACAAATGAGTGCCATTATCCCTTCATTTCCCAGGACAGCTGTAATCCCAATCCTGTGGGCTTCACCGCAGGAACCCCCACAGAGGAGAGTGGCATGCATCCACCTCATGACAGCAATAGTATCAGATAGCTCTAATTAATGAATTGGCACTAAAGCAGGTTGAGGTTTGCTATTGCTAAATCAAAATCCTGTTTGATTTGTTCTGACCTGGAGACATTCCGAAGTATTTTCTCCACTCCAGATCAAGCTTAAAGGGATTTATTTCACTTTTAGATGCCATCACCTTTATTTCTTCTCACTAAATTCGTTTCCAAATCAATTGCAACCCCAGCCTGGGAACTACTTTGAAGGACAACTGTAATGAACTGCTTACACACTACCACATGCACCGAATCACATTAGGGATCTGGATTCTTTTGTTTTAAAGGCTCATGACTTTTTTCTCCATCTACTATATATACTTACTGTCTCCCCTTAAAGGAAAACAAAATCTCAGAGTAACTTTTTTCATGTGTATAACCCTGTCATCTCTAAGAACAAGCATTACTTTCTTACATTTATTTTTCCTTCAAGCTTCTTCTAGCTCATTGGGCATACTGGAGTGATAACTCTAAATAGACTACCAGTCTTTAGACTTCAGTGAAAGTGGTTACTCTGGCCAAATTACTGAGATGGTTCTTGAAAGAGATAACAGTTTGTGATTAAATGAAATGTTCACATACTCACGATATCTGGCTTCAATTCCTGACTGTCTGGCTTCTGAGCAGACTGATACTTTCAAAGCCCTTGTTCAAGCTGCTTTCCTTTTTGCAGAA
The DNA here is from genome assembly GCA_024605025.1 of Megaceryle maxima. Taxonomy (NCBI): domain Eukaryota; kingdom Metazoa; phylum Chordata; class Aves; order Coraciiformes; family Cerylidae; genus Megaceryle; species Megaceryle maxima. The sequence goes on along the minus strand of JANHGN010005726.1, from coordinate 7,126 downwards.
GCAGTAGATACTGGCACTGTCAATACAGAGCCTGTGTCAAGAAACTTCTCAGGCAGCAATGTACAACAATTCAAATAATCCTAAATGGAAAGCTTGGGAGGAACAACCAGGATTTGGGCTTTAAACAGCTTTAAAATGCTACTGCTCCCCTTCCTGTCTTTTAGGCAGGAGGAGGGCTGGCCTCTTCATTGTCTTGGTAGTCATGGGGAAAATTAATTTTGAGGTTTACAAAAATGCATAAGCCAAGGGTGCTGTGGCAAAGGAGGTCTGGGCATCCCAGCTACCAGGAAGATTTAATAAGTGAGGACAATTCTGATTAGCATGATGACTGAAATGCTGACCACTGCCCCCTCCTTTCTATCTGTTACCTATACCATCACCTTAAAGCACCACTGAGAGGACCATACTGCACAGCATCTACACTACTAGATCACCTCCCACTCCTTGCAGTAAAGAAAATGCATCCCTGTTTTCATTTGCACCTTTTTTATTCTCAGTGTCTATGGCTCATCCTTCTTATTGTTGCACCACTGTTAAAATATGTTTGCTCACACACACGGATCCTTCAGGGAGCTGGTTTGACCCTGGCAAGGCCTGACTGGTGCATCTGTACTGCCTTACTAAATGTCCAGTTCAAGAAAGCAGAGTCCCGAGACTGTGGTCAGCAGCTCCTGCTGACAGATGCTCACAGAGGTTCAGACCTTCCTCCTTGAGTGACCAGCACAAGCCACTGTGTCCTCACCCTGGAAAGACTCCACTGCAGGGCAGAGAGCTGATGGGAAAGAGCAAAGTACATCCTTGGGAAATTTTCAGGCTTCAAAATTTGGCTCTGACTTGAAACACAAAAGAAACTGGTGAAATGTAGGTCAAGGAGATGAAAATGTTTTGACAAGGTCAGATGTACTTTGGGAAATTTTAATCCATTCCTTTTGACTTTTATCTGACAGATGGCGTGAACTCTAAAACATTGGCAATATTGCAGTCTGAAGCTCACCAACCCATCCCTGCTCTGTATGCAGGACTCAGTTGCCTGTCCTGCAGCCTTTCCCCACAACTCCACCCAAGTGATGGAAACACCTAACTGGCCATGGTTGAGAGGCATTCCCCAACTTTTGGCAGCTCTACAGCAGGTATATGTTTGGTTACATGATGGGAAAAAGTCTTGTTTACATCTCTCAGATACACAGGATGGGCAGCCTAGACTACTTTGGCAAAAAATAAATTGCTGCATACTTCACATGGCTCCATTTCTCTGCAGCAGGTGACATAATGGGCAAGAGTTAACCCCAGGAAGTCTTTGGTCTTACACTTCATAGGCTGGATTAGATGAGTAGAGTGGTACTTACAGGTACACTTACAGGACCACTCAAGCTTTGGCTTTCCACAGACTCATATGAAGAGTAGGTGACCTGGGGAACCCCAACACAATCACAAAAATGAGGATGGTGGTATTTCACTAGAGCTCCTGGCTCACTTGCTTCAGGTAATTTAACACAGGGCAGAAATGTCAGCCCCCCCCCCCCCCAACAAGAGAAATTTGCAGAATTTCAGGTGCTATCTAGTGTCCAGCACATGTGTTAGTAGCTGCCTCAGACCATGACACATAGCCATGAAGCTCTTGAAGTGCCTGAGACAAGAAGTGCCTGAGACACACAGCACTATAAGGTAATGTAGGATAACATTTGCAGGAGAGAAAGGCAGTGTTTGATAAACACCGTCTCTGGCAGACAATCCCATCACAACTGAGGTTTAGAGGTTTGTTTTGAAATGAGACTAAGCCACAGCATAAGGAAAACACAACCTCTGAGTAATAGCACTTTGCAAGATGATATGAGGAAAAATTGCTTTATTAACAAATAAAGAAACAGCAGGACCAGCCAGATGTTATTTAGGAGACTTGACCTGACAATTGATATATTGATATCTATTTATTGCCAAAGCAGGAGAACTCAATGAGATGTATCTCTCTTGCATGCAGAATAAATCAAATGATTCCTGCAGTGACACCACAAATACTGCTTTGCATACAAGTAGCAAAGGCAGAGGGCTCAGGGAAGATGCGAGTACAGCAGCAGATCATACTGCCCAGCAAGAACAAACATTAAAACGGTGCATATGTCAACTGGGAATGAAGGATGTCTAGTGAGACAGCTGAGGGGACTCTTTCAGCATTACAGAGCAACACAGTGTCACTGAAATGCGAAGGACAAGTGAATAATGTGATAATATAAAAAGGAAATCCATGTCCTTAGGTTGATGATATGCTTATCTGTGTGGGATGACCTCAATGAATAATGCTAATGAGCCAGCACCATTGCAGTGTTAATTAATTTGGAAGCTAATGATAAAGTAAAATAATCAGATCATAAATCTGACAGTTTAGCACAGTCAGATGGTGAAAGTAACAAAACAAATCTATGCAAGAGAACTTCAGCATTCTGCAACAGAGAAATGCCACAAAAATATCAGATTAAATGTGTTTTCAGCTGAGAGGCAGAAATGTACTCTTTTAGGAGATTACCATGTGTTGCCTTGGTGAACTGATGATAGCCTGAGAGACCTTGAGGGTGTGAGCATAGCTCCTACCCTGTACTTCTGGGTAGTCCAGTATTCCAGTGTCATTCTATTACTGCCAAGGGACAGCAGCAGTTTAAAAAAAAAAAAAGTGGGGCCAGGGTTAAAAACTGATCAGAGGTACTGATTACTCAAACCGGCATCACCTCAAAAAAACAACCCAACCCCCCTTGCCCAGCAGCTCGGTTTTAGGAAAGTGCATTAAGCAAACCAAAAACTTGCAACGATGCCCTAGACTCAGCTAATGTAAATTATTGTGGCTCCACTGACTGCAGTTAGGCTCTGGCTCTCTGTTGAGATAACAAGCTGCATACTGCTTATCTGCCGTTAGACATATGGCAATAGTAGACACGAGGAGAACTTGTCCAGACTGCACAGCGTATCACAAACATCTTGCATAATGAGAACAAAATGGGGTGCCAAGGATATGAAGACAACGGGAATCAACACAGCAATGTTTGTGCAAAACCAGAACCCAAAGCACTACCAAACAGAGGGGCTACTTGGAGTAAGCACTTTCTCCCAGTCATCTTGAGGCTCATAAAAGCAAAGTATGCATGGCCTGGGAAAGAGCTATCATAAAAAGATAAGGAACGTGATAAATGCATCTTTTTCTGTCAAAACAAATAAACTGAATGCTCAGCTCTAAGCTAAAGCCTATTCAGCCTGTGTGTTGCACTGCCCAGTGATTTGGCCATATACACGTATTTATGGAATAATACAATGGGCTGATGTCTGTGCTCATTTGACAAAAGCTGCATCCACTAGAAAACATCATTATAAGAGCATCATACACAGATTTTCTGACACCCTGACTGCCAGAACATTACCACATTACAGATGTACCATTTTCAATTTACAGAGAAAACAGTTCAACAGAACAGAGAAGAGAGAAAGGAGTGAGGCTCACTGCTCACTTCTTTCTCTGCAAAGGGAAACCAGTAGGGAACTACTGCAGCAAGTTCTCATCTGACTGTGATTTACATTTGAATTTTCTATTAAAGGATAGTAGTATCCAGTCCTTCAAACCTCTTTTCTCTCTCAAACCTCTAGGACCATTTATAAATACTCTCTACCCTTCTCTTTCCAGCAACTGGAAAAGGAGCTTGAAAGATACTTTTCCCCTTACAACATCCATCACTGCAGCCACAGAAAAACCCACAAGTGATTATTTGTCTGAAGCAAGAACTATTCCATATTCCAAGCTGGCATCTTAGTAATATTCAAAACATGGTCTATCATGTGTTTCTGGCTGAAGACATCTAAAGCATATTATTTCTGTATAACCCTAGCACTACAGAAGTGCAGCTTCCTCCAGGACAGAAGGTAGCAAACAACTAGATCAAAGAGGGCCGTGGCACACTGCACCCTGTACAGAGGCATGTACATGCTGTCTGGGAACACCTGTGGGAAAATCCCTCGTCTTAAGCAATGAGAACCTAATCATTCCTTCCAGAGCAGTGCACAGGGTACGTTTCAATAGCTCCATGGAATGCTAATATCAGGTAAGATCTCTGCTTGGTGAAAAGCCCTTTAGATTTTGGTCTGCAGTAGAGTAACAGTGAGACCTTTTACAAAACACTGAGCTGAAAACATTCAGGAAAACAAAAGGTGCAAGAAACCCTTTCCAGAATGGCATCTCAGGAAATACTTATTTCCATAGAAGCATATACTTGGCAAGACTGAAATTGCTTGTGGGAGGATTTGGTGTCTTCATCTCCCCTAGTGCTGCATGCCTGAGCTGCTTGTTTTGGGCTCCATTTAGGAGCAATACAGAAAAAAAAGAAAAAAAAAAAAAAAAAATCTTTGCCTGTCCCAAAGTCAGGCTGATAGACACTCATCTGATGGGGACCTTCACCAACTTCAGGGAAGTGCAGCTCCCCCAATGTATTGCTGCTGCACTATATAGCTCACCTGGCCCCTCTACTCCATCAGCATGCAGCCAGCTGCTGCCCCACCCTGAGTTTTAGTTACTTGGGCCAAACATCTGGCCCAAATCTGTACCTCCCAGGAAAGGGGCAAATACCAGTTCTGGCACAAGGTGTTGCAGCTAAATGGCCTAAAATCTCAGCTATCTCACCACTGCTTGGAAGGCAAGAGACTTGGGAAACCGTCAAATGCTCTAAGACAGCAATACAAAACTTAAACAACGGTCCAGATTCATTGCTACGTATTGAACAGCACCACCAAAGAGATACAAGGGGAGATGTGCCTATTAAATGCACACAGAGGGGGGTCTGGGGTGGAAGGGCTGTAGCAGAGACAGGGGATGAGCAGCAGCACAGGGCAGAAACAGCTGGAGGGATGGAGCTGCCTGTCAGGGCCAGGCTGTAGCCCTGCCAAGCAGCTTACAGCAGAAATAAATGCTGTACCTGCAGTGCCTGCACCTTCTTTGTTTGGCAGATACATTAAGAAGCTGTAGAAGCTACTTAGGGCTATGTCTGTAAACCACTGGCTTTGTGAAAGCACAAGAGAAGAACTAAAAAGGAAATTTCTAATAAAAGTAAATTTTATCAGAGATTTTGGCAAAGCTTGGAATTAATATGTGAAACATAAAACATAAAGAGAGGAAACAAAACCCCTCCTTAGACATTTACCCATCACAGCTAAAGAAAAAATACATGTTTAGGCTTCTCTTGAACACATCACATGTACTTTATTTAGAAAAACTGAGCTTAGGGTCTCCTTGATTTTATTCTTAGTGAAGGATGCCATCAGGCAGCAACAGACTTCCCACTTGAACAGCCCCTGCAGCTTCCACCTTGCTATGTTTGGCAGTTGCACCATGTCAGTCCTCCACATCTCTGATGGCATTGTACAAATCTAGCTACGGGCAACTGTAAATACAATTACTACCAGTATCCACTAGAGAATGGCCTGACACTTTCAAATACACCATTACGTCTTAAAACTCTGTAGTGCTGTGGTGAGAAATGGCCCCACTCCACACTCTCCAAGGGCTCCTTCTGCTTTTCCAGGACTCTGTTAGCCCTATGGACTCAGCAAAGCCTCCTGTAGACCTTTACACCATAGAAACAAAGTGTTCAGATTTAACAAGAGCAAAATAGCTGATGAAAACTTTGGTACTGGAAACTAGCAAGTGTTCCTGTACTCAGATGCCACTTGAACCTGAAGAACATGGACAATATTTCCCAATATAACCTCTATAGTCTTCTGTTTCTATTGCCAAAGAGGTAAGGATTTAATTTTAGTTGTTGAAATTTTATTGCCTCTCCCAAAACACTAACTATTAATTTCCCTGCTTATTCTATCAGAAATCCTAGAGAGACCAAAGATACTTTCCTTCTACCAGCTTCCTCCGTGGGTTTGTTGAGGTGTTTCCCTTCTAAGTAAAAAAGCCTTTATTTAAAAATTTTATACTTACACCATAAGAAGCTTCCATGTACCCAACTAAAAGCTCTGGCCTTCTGTCTCTGAAAATGGCTAGAGTATAGGGTATGGTGAAGCAGCCTGTAAAGACCCTGTGTGATGGGAGAGGGTCTCAGCTCACTCTACCCTCCTTGAGAGTCCTTTAACCTTTATGACCTTAAGACAGCCACAGAGTTGCAGGCCAGCAGGTTTGAACACAGAGGAGAAGAAACAAGTCCCAGAGTTTTTGCCTAGCTATTTTCCCAGCCTAATTTAAAGTGAGGCATTTTTCATAGTCTTTCTTAGCGTACAAGTAATTCAGGGCAGGACAAGATACCAGTTTCTCTCAGTGTGAATGTAAAAATATCAAGTTCATTAAATCTTCTGTTTTGATTAAAAGTAACAAATATTTGGTGTGGAAGGAGTATTTTGTCTCCTGACCGAGGCAGGCAGGCTGTGAATAAAACTGCTGCTGAACAAGAGAAGCCTTCAGACAGCTTTCAGATAGCTGATTTAAAAAACTGCAAATCTAGGATTGTGTAGTTCAGGACCCTTCTTTTGAGGCACAATGAAAAAGATTCCTTTGTCAGTACACACATGGTGATAGAAGGAGTTGTTGCTTCACTACAGAGCTCTGATGTAACAGGAAGATCAAGAACAGCCAGCATGGCAGCGCTCTGGAGTCCAAGGAAAGGGATCTTCAAAAAGGTGCAAGTTCACCTGAATGTTTAAAAAGCAGAGCCTGAGAAATAAAGAACCCTAAAAATCATGTCACTGATTCCTCTCCTTGCACATCCACTGAAGACATGGATGTCACTTCCTCTCTAAAAAGCTCAGTTGAAACTTGTGGTTCAATTGTGAAAACAAAAACATACAATCATGTATTTACCAAAAGAAAAAAAAAATAAGCTAGGCCTGGTTAAGTGTTAGATGTAGGCACTGCTGTGGGATTATGAGCCGCTGTGAACCTGGAGTTTAATCTACGCAGTAGCAGTAGTGGTGGAAGGAAAGGCTACAGCAGAAATTTATGAAATACTGCTGCGTATCTTGTCCTTCTTGAATTGGAGAGACCAGAACTGAACACAGTGCTCCAGATGTGGTCTCAATAGTGCAGAATAGAGGGGGAGGAGAACCTCCCTCGACCTGCTGTCCACAGTCTTTTTTAAGCACCCCAGGATACCAT
>JANHGN010005724.1:0-26786 GCA_024605025.1 Megaceryle maxima | reverse complement strand
CAGACAAACAAAAACCCAAAAACCAGACAAACAAAAACCCAAAAACCAGACAAACAAAAACCCAAAAACCAGACAAACAAAAACCCAAAAACCAGACAAATAAAAACCCAAAAACCAGACAAACAAACAAAACTCAAACAAAACAAAACCAAACAAACGTACAAAAACCCACAAAAAACCAAACCCAAACAAACAAAAAATCAAACCGTCTTCTCTTTAAAGTAACCCAAATATTCAGTTAACAAATTGGCATAGTTTAGGTATTAAGACAAACTTCTCTAGGCACTTAGTATGCTCACAAAGGATTACAAATGTTACATCTGTCATTCACTGTACCCTATTTTTATGTACCTTTCCAAAGAGTTTGCTTGTAAAGAACAGCAGAGGTATGTGAACATGCTCAATACCTGATTTTTCCTGTGCACATAAATACATTTGCTATATTTTCATTTCAATTACAGATCATAGAATCATTTAGGTTCGATAAGACCTTCAAGAGCATTGAACCCAACCATTAATGTAACACTGGCAATCTCACCACTCAGCCATGTCACTCTGCACCACATCTACACTGCCTTTAAATATCTCCAGATATGGGGACTCCACCACTGCTCTGGGCAGCCTGTGCCAGGCCTTGAATACCCTTTCAGGGAAGAAATTTTTCCTTACATCCAACCTAAACCTCCTGTGGTGCAACTTGAGGCTGTTTTCTCTTGTCCTATCAGTTGTTACCTGGGAGAAGAGACACTGAATTATATTATTCCATTTCTTTCTCTATAGCAAACAATTATTTGCAAGAGAACTAGTATGCCAGGTGAAAAGATATGTGAATCTGTAATGACCTCCCCCCAGATACATTGGCAGAGTAGAACTTTTCTTTGTACCAAACAGAACAGGAACATTTTTGGGTTTGTTTGGTTCTTTTTTCTTATGATGCTTGACCATGCCAAAGAGAGCAGTTAAGGGCTGGCAGCACCACAGTGTTCAGGTGGAACAGGTACATGCCCCAGGCTGATCCCAGGATCTGTGTGCTTTGTCACCGGTGCACACCAGCAGGCAAACTGCATCACAGGTAGGCTTTTGTGAGCACTTACTTTACAGTAGGTTCAGCAGACCCTGTGGGTAGGTCTGATTTATCCACCAGGATGTGTGTATGGCTTGGGACAGTCACTAGTCTCCCTGAAATATCTGCAGCAAGGCACAATCAAGGTAAGAAAGCTGAACTTCATTCACTCTGTAAGCAACAGTCTAGCACATGTATTTCTAGCTCAAGGTTGTTTGTGACACAAAACAACAGCTGCTAAAGAGCAAGAGGAGGCATAGGATCATAGGATCTGCAAAATACTCATCAGCCAGAAACATTTCAGCAGACCAGCAGTTAAGAGCATCTGTGCTGCTTCTATATCCCCCTGCAACAAACACATGGATGCTTGATCTACAAAACAATGTATTAAAAATTACAAAAGCTTAAAAAGCTCAATGACTGCCTGCCCCACTAAAATAACTCTTCATCTACATATTTTTCACTAGAACATTTCATTTAGGAATAAAATGCAGAGAAGTGGTGCTGTTGACAATAGATCCAATCAATTAGAAAATTGGCTTCCAAGTTTTCACATGATCCATCTGCACTGGCAAAAACTGGTGATGACAAAATTCACCTGTAGATATGCTGTGCTCAAATCTGTCACCAGCTATTGATTTTATAACCAAATAAGTTAGAAACACATGGTAGAAATTTCTTCAGTCCTTTTACAAAATATTGTGAAGTCAGCTTCTTCAGATAATACGGTGATTTTAAATAACTACCAGTTATCCTCTTCTAACAGCTAAAGAGAACTGTTTGCAAAAACTCACATGTACCACAAAAAGCAAATTCAAAACCATTATGTAATGTTTCAGCATGGCCCTCTAAGGGCTACAATTTAAGCCACTAAGTACCACTGCTCGTTTTGTGGTGTGGTTTTTCAGTTGGACTGGTTTTAGTATCTTATGTTTAATACATCTTTTAACATCGTTAGACACTTCATTACCAGAAACTCCATAGTCTCTGGAAGAAAAATCAGAACTTGATAGAAATAATTTTTAATAGCTAAAGACTACCCAGTAGTATTTATGTTACAAATTACTGAAGAAAAGATATTCTGCAAAAATAAACCACTAAAATTCCATTAAGTAGCATTTTATACCATCCTACTAACTTGATTACTCCTAGAACAGAGAATGTGAGATTAATGTTAGGTTTACTCAATTTTATATGCAAAATTGTTTAAACAGCTCAAAATTACTCCACAGCCTTTGGACCATAAGACCAGAAAAGAATTTAGATAACGTGGTTAATATTTTCAGTGCTGAAAATCCACGTCAAACTGTGAAGAATTCAAATGGCTTGGTGAAATTTTGTGAAAGCCTGATCATATAATCCCATGACTTCAGCCATATGTCACTAGCTCTCTTCTGATTCCCCCATCCATCTTTTTGGGTTCTATATATTCCTGAAACACACAGCAAGAAGCACTACATCAACTGAGGGCTTGTCTGGTTATTCAGCAAGAACAGATTCTCTTCCAAATATCAGAATTTAACTGTACTCAATTGCCCATAATTAGAACTATTACCCCGAGTAAGAATTCTCATGATGAGAAGCAACTTAAAGACGTACAAGACATTCCCAGTCTACTCACAGCTGTGCATCCCAGTTAAAATTATTGCTTTAAAATTGGAACAAAGCATTCTCAAGCAATTTTTGTAGAACTGCAAGCTTCAAGATTTTACTTGAGATTCAATTTCTGATTTTGTCTCATCTCCGTTATTAAGAAGAAAACTTCAGAGCCTGCAAAATACTCAGGATAGTCCCCTATAATTGTGGAAATAAGTACCCCAGACATTTAACTGGACAATACCCTAATTTAAAGACCTCAACTATGCTGTGAACAGTGAATGAATATAGAAGAAAGTCTATAAAGTTAAAGGCTTGAGCACAGTGTACAACAGACCAAAATATATAGGAAAAATCCAAGACTGAACTATTTCAGACACAAAATCTAGACAGCAGCAGGAATACCCGGAACACAGCCCAGCTGCAGACAAGGGCTGAATGCAGTATTTTGGCCTAAGTCACTCTTCTGGGCTTCCTGGTATCAGGTCACAGCTGCTGTCCCCTTTAATAAAATAATACACTGTTAACGAATCACACTATAATATTTGGAAAGAAATTCTATTTCTTCAAGACTGATACACATTTTTAATTGGACATACATTTTTCCATTATTATACATATACAAAATATTCATTCAGATACATTCCTTCATCCTTTCAACAATGGAGCTGAAAATGCAGAAGTCAGGAAAAATTCTGCTACGTTCACTTTTTAGTATGCAAGTTGATAAATATAAAGTAACAAATAAGTATCAGCAGAAGAATGAATACTAATGAGCAGAATGTAATTAATGCCTGCATATCTTCCAGTCTCTAAGTAAAGCTGTAACTGTCACCGTAAGATGTTTTACAAACATTAGTGAACTAATGGGCAATGTAGTACATTATCTGAGAAGAGATAAAAGAAAGAAGTGCTGGTCTGGATCTCAGGATATCACGATTCAATAGATACTGCAGATGTTTTTATTCTTTAATAGATATTTCTGATCTAACTCAGAATTACAAAGTCCCTTACCCCAACTATTAACTAATCCAGGGCAGCTTCCCCAAAAAGCCTTCAACTGGGCTACAAATAAGCTTAAAAAAAGTTCAGAAGTATTTCCTACATTCTATTAATCATGCATTTTATTCCTAGCTTTAAACTCTGTTGACTGCAGCTGCTCTTCAATGGCTCTTATGTAACACAATGACATTACCATTATTTGTTTCATCTTTTCTAAATAAAAATAAGCTGGTGTTTCATTATTTCTTAACATTCATTTACTGTGAAGGCATTTAAAATATTTTGTCCTTAATCACTTTAATAAAAAGTCCAGCTTAGTAGGTATTTTAAATGGAGGAAAAATGGCAAATTAATTGCTATTAAATTATTTTGGCAAGTAGACCCACAGTAGAGACTGAGACTCAATTTTAATAACAAGACTAGTTAGAATATCTGCCCCAGAATTATTAGCTAACTGTTCAGTGGATCAATAATATTAATTAACCAGGCAAGACTGAAGACGACTGATGTCAACAAACACATCAATACATTAATAAAGACACTGATGCCCCCCTCTGTCCCCAGGCTAAATATAAACAAAACTCTAGCTGGGTATTCCATGGCCGCGGTGCTGACTGCAGCAGGGAGCTGTCACACTTATGACAGCAAGCACATAATTTACATTCACTACAGGCTTACAGGAGAACCTGAGGAGATAAAGAAATCATGGCTGAGTTCCTGAGTCATGGGTGTTTATGGCTGTGCTAATCCCACTCTCTGGAGATGCTCAGGAGCACCTGACTGCAAAACTATTGCAATCTCGTTGTGTTTGGGAAATGACAGATGTGGAACTGGCAAAACAAGAACATACAGAGCTCTACCATCAGGTTCGGTCGTAGGATTTTTTTACCTTCTTCTTTTTAATCAACTTTAATACTACTGCTACAGAGATCACCCCAAGGTGACCAAGCAGGACGAGACTGGATGGAGCACCCAGTGTCAAGAAGGGGCTGAAGGATCTGTATTAAACTGACTGGACATCCATGAGTCACACCCCACGTCAGTCTAGTCAGAGGCAAGAAACACTGGCAACATTGCCTGCCAATCTGCATTTCCATGTCACAGGGCTGCAGCAGCTCATGGCACTACTCCCAGCACGCTGCCTACAGAGATAACAGCCCACAGCTAAAACCACGGGAACTGCAAAGGAGCCCTGCCCTGTTGTGAGGTCAGGGGTGAACATCCATCTTTCAATGCTGTAAAGCAGTGTCAAACTCTGACATCTGGGTATCAGAGATATCAAACTCTGAAACTGCATTCCTGTTCCAGAAGTGACACATTATCCTCGACAGCTCCAAGTCATGCATTTTATTTATTCATTTTTAAAATGTACTTTCAACTTAGAAGGTCAACAAAGGGATTTTTTTCTTAAAACATTCACCACTTTTGAGAACGTGAAAGTGCACACCATTCTATGAAATGTGATGCTATTTGGTGATGTAGGGTCCAGCAACTCAAATCATTGCAAACAAGAACATTTCAGTGATCAATGCTGAAGAAATGGAGAAAAAAAACTGTTCATGGCAAGCCTACATGTGAAGATACAATTTATAAAAGGAGAGTAATGCATTATCCAAAGGGATTTCCTGGGAGAAGCCCTGTCAATCAAAATACAGCATGGATATAGAAGCAATGCAACAGATAATAAAACTTCTAGAACAACTGCAAGTGAAAAAGCATCCATAGTATTCTCCATATCACAGAATTCCAGCATGGTGGGGGTTGGAAGGGACCTCTGGAGACCATCTCATCCAATCCACCCACTACAGCAGGGTCACCTGATCATGTCCAGATGGATTTGGAATCTCTCCAGAGAAGGAGACTCCACAACCTCTCTGGGGAGCCTAGTCCAGGCTCTGGCACCTTCACAGGAAAGAAGTTTCTCCTCATGTTATATCTGCAGGAAAAGCAGGGGGCAGGGAGGGGGGCAGATACTTCAAATGTGTACAGCTTCATAGCTTTATCTGCAGAATTAGAGCAAACTTAGGACAGGAACTTTGTGACAGCATTGCCCTAAGTATTCAAAAGCACCAATATTCAAAGTATGTTGTTATTCCTTACATTCTTCTGAAGCCTAGATGATTTGAGATGAGTCAAGATTAACACAAGAATCCAGATAGCATGCTTCAGTATGCTCTGTTCCGAACCTTGAATAATAAACCCACAGTACTCCGGTTTGAAACACCAACACACCTTTTGCCTAAGAGGCAATTCCCACATCCCAGCAAGATCCAAGCAGCAATGCTCCCCCTCTTCCTCCCCACTCAGCATTTGATTTTCTGTTTAAAGCATGCCTGAAGTTGGCACAGCAGAGAACTTAGGGAGTGGAGAGACAACTAAAGCTAATAATACAGGAGCTCAAATCAGAAGGCCATCAGGTTTCAAAAGTTTCCACAGCATTTCACTAGTATGCTAATAAACTGGTTTTTGTGGGGTTTTTTTTAGTAATTCAGTAATATCTTTTTTTGATGCACTTTATACAGATCTGTGGGCAGTGGTAACTGTTTCAATATTCTGTTTTTTCCTCACAAAGACAACACTCCACAAGAGGATTCCTTTCTCTACCTTTCTCAGTCTTCCTCAACTTTTGCTCTTTTTTGTAATGCCAGGTATGATTTGGACAAATTAACTCAGTAAACCACAACTTCCACCACTACCTTGAAACATGTTTTGTTTTTTCACCACAACACTTCAGTCAACAAGTAGTTTAGTTGTGAAAAGAGAATGCAGATGCATGTGCTGGTTCCCTGGTGCTTCTAATATGTCTACAGGCAGAGCCTATACAGTATTTTCTTTGGTGAATAAAGAGAAAATTAAAAAAATCAAGTATCCATCCTATCGAGATTCTTCTGCAAAAGCCTTAGATAAAATACTTGCATTTGGGGAGTTCAGAGCATGAAAGACAACTGTATTCAAGTTTGCACACAGAAAATTCATTTGCTTTCAAGCACTACAGAATACATACTTGTAGACACAAAAAAAGTCCCCCTTGAGTGCCATTTGCCAGTTCTTTTTCCTGGCAGCAGACACTGGGGGCTTGGCCAGTGTTCCTCAATGCAGCAGAGGCATCAGGCTGGTGAACAGCTGCTCTTGCAGGCAGCCGGAGCTGGAGGAGCTGGCCAGCTTCTCCTCTGAGAGACTTCTGGAAGCCAGCCACCATCCAAGAGCAGCTTTACTGGATACTAATGACCTTGGGAATAGATATCATTGAAGCTGAGCTCCACTAGAAGAATCCTAAAAGCCTGTGTTTGTTTTATTTTCTTATTTGTTTTTGGATTGTTTTTTTTTTTTTTCTAAGACAATCTATTTCATCTTTCTTCTATTCATATTTCCATCTGCGTAGCTCTCTTCAGCTATAATAAAAGTAGATATTTAAGTAATTTAAAGGACCTTTCAGACCAAAATAACAAAACAGGCAGCTCCTAGCAAGTGTCTCTTATTAAATGCACAGAAATGGGTCATTCTCACAGGAAAGCTTCAGCAGACTTGCATTTCAAGTTGGAATTTGATGTATTGAGCAGTTCAAGACAGCGCAACATCTTTGAAAGTTTGAAGGAACAGGGTTGAGTGATGGAACATTTTGTTACTATTATTTTATATGCAGAAATGGTTTGAAACAACTTCACAAGTTCTGCTACTGTAATTCAGGATGATTAATACAGATGAAATCCCAGATGTTTATCCCATTTCAATTCTCCTCTGCATATAGCATTTCCCAACTTGGTTTGATTAGTACAAGTACTGTAAGAAGAAGGAACAAGATGCTGCACTCCTTGTAGTTACTAGCTAGACCACATAGAAAATGTGAAAATAACAACTTTCTGCACTCCCCCCCCCTTTTTTTTTTTCTCTTTTTCATTTTAGGTAAAATATTAGCCACACCAAATCACATCAGTGAAGCCCCATTTTCCTCCTTCTATTTCAGTCTATTTAAAAAAAAAAAAAAAAAAAAAAAAAAAAAAAAAAAAGGTGTCTTTACAGCAGTAGGTTAATATTTGAAAACGAAGTTTAGCTAGACTCCAGACAATGATGTGATGGCATTTTTTGCAATGAGTTTCATTCACTGAGGACTGTTCCAGCCAGCTCTGGTAAACTTGGTAACTGCGTGTTTATGCTCGTATTTTAGCTTGGGAATTAAGGTGTGCTCCCTGACTAGATGGATTCACACTTAAATATAGTTCACAAAACAGTGTGACAGAGGTCTCTTGGCATGGACACAAATACCGCATAAGCAGAGAACAGGTTTATCTTTAAGGCCAACTGTAATAAAAAAATAACCAAATCAAAATCCAACAAGTACCCACCCCAAGCTGTCTTCAGTTTTTAAAGATAGTGGGAGCTATGACTATGCATGCTTACAGATTCCATATTCCTTCAAGTAAAATGGAATGAGACTTAAATATTCTGATTTTATCAATGCTACATTGATTTCTGAAAAGAGATATACAGTACTTACCTTATTTTGCATTTAGTATGCACACTACAATGTACATTCTCTTCTTTTCCCCCTGAAGTTTTTAGGGCATAATTAATAACACAATTAGAACATATTACTATGAAGATGTTTATTCAGCTCTTCTAGAAATTCGAAAGAACACCACTTTCAAATCAGTTTTTTACATATAATATGCAATTCTTTGGGAGAATAAACCACAGAAATATTATAATGAATTCTAACTGTAAGCCTCTTAACATAAGTTTGTCTAAAACAATTAGCTGCTTTCCCATGAAAATGTCTGAAAATAGAACAGCACATTCTGAAATAAATGTGTCACATATTCACACAACCATTGTGGATTGCTAATAAACAGCCTTAATGGTAACCACACCACTGAGACACATTTCAGTCTGAGGCTTTGACAATCCAAGCACAAAATATCGTTAACAGTGTTTAACTTTACCATCTAACATTCTTGAACTTTGTTTCTGACACGTGGTCCAGTAGACCACACCCATCAGACCACCAACCCCTGTGTAGAGAATGGTAAAAAAATAAATTGGGTTTGTTTAGCCTGGAGGCAAGAGCATGTGGAGGAGGTAACACCAGCCTTCCAGATCCTGAAAGGAGATTACTGGAGATGAAGGAACCGAGCTCTTCACTGAGGTGCACAACTAGGGAACGAGTCATCTGTCAACTGAAACGGGAGGTCCTGGCTAAAGAAGGCGAGATTTTTTTCCCTGTGAGGATACCTAAGCACTCAGAGCCCCAGAGTAGTTATAAAATCTTCAGCTTCAGAGATTTTTCTAGATCTGACTGGACAAACCACAAGCAAACTGGTCTGATTTCAGAGTAGGTCCTGCTTTGAGCAGGAAGTTGGAATAGATGACCTCCAAGGTCATTTAAACTTGAACAATTCTGTGATTCAATTGTATTCGGATACTTCTCTGGTTTCCAAGAACTTATACTTCAGTGACTCCCTAACCACAGGAGCATATTACAGGTTAATAAACACGGGTAAATTTTTCTGTCATGACTGTGTCTTTTGAACGCGTATGAACTCAGTACCAACTATGTTCTCTGCTAGAGCATTGCAAAGTTTTATTATGCTTTACAGGAAAAAACCCAACCTTCTATTTTCTTAATCAGCCTTCATTTTCTGTTCAGCAGCTATGATTACAGGAGAGGTTGCATGATGACACTTAGTCTCTCTATAAAACTCAAACCTATTGAACTTGGGAGTTCCCTTCCCCATCCCACCACCAGTCACCCCTTCACAAGCTGAAGGAGGTGAAGTCAACCATTCTTTGTACAGAAGCTATTCCTTGGACCATTCCTGATGCCTTTCTTCTTGTTTTTTACTGCTCCACTGCAATACATCTACAGATCAAGGTATTTTTTGTAAGAAATTAAGAAAATTTTCAGTAAATAGCAAGAGCAGCTGCCTTACACTAAACAGTTGCCCTCCTAGAAAAAAAAAAAGTTTTTCAGGGCAGGCTCAACCTTCAATAATCCCACTTAAAATAGAAACGATAGAAGGAACTTTACCAAGCATATCATTAAGGCTGTAACTTCCAGACGAGACGTAACTGTCTTTGGAGGTTCTCATTGCTTCTCTGGCCACACCAGAACGTGTTGAGGACTAGGGCAATATGCCACCTTCACTAGTCACAAGGAAGACAGATGGCACTGGAGGCAGCAAGCAAAGTTACAGTAGGTAAATCTGTTCTGTTTTCATAATTGTGGAGGCTGTTAAATTTGCTAGCTGAATTTCAAAAAAAGCATGCCTATTAATTCAGGTTTTTCAAGCCTCAGTAGTATTGGGTATTTTTGTTCTTTCAAAAAAATATTCAAAGATGTTTCCAGTATAAATAAACCAGGATGTTTTACTTGCTGGAAACAAAGTTAATTGGCTTTCATTTTACTTGACTGATAAACTGATCATTTCTTGCAACATCTGCTCCAGAAAAATACTAATTTTAGGCTAACTTAAAATGCAACCGAAAATTCAAAACTAGAACTAAATGCAAATCTATCAGAAGAGCACTAGTTTTCTGACACTTCTAATATTATTATGATGAACTATGCAGATAGTTGCTAGACATCTGACCACTCAGCCTCTATAAAGAGCAGTTAATAATAATAATCTAAGCATTTATTTTTTTTTATGCTACATCTGATGTGCCCTAAAAATTAATGGGGGAAAAAATGAGGAATTCCTCATATTTAGGATTATTTTCAGGTAATAATGTGGAGTGGCATACTATATTGTGTGCTTTGTCAGTGAAGAATATTCTGCCTTTGTACAGGCACAAACTAAGAATTGATACAGTTCAGCACAGGAACTAAAATAACTTTAATGTCCATGAGACAGTCTCAATCTTTCAGTCCCAAAGAAGATTACAAAGATACATGTGGATTACTTATATAGGACAAAATCAACTCTTGTTAAAGACTTGATGAAAAAAATGCATGGAAAGAACAAAAGCAGCAGGCTCCTGAGGCAGCTCAGCAAGCCTGAGGCATCCTACAAAAAGCCTCATTGAGTGTGTTCCAGCAGAGGGTGAGGGGGATGAAGGTCATGCCTTGAGAGGGAATGGCAAAGAATGAGAGGTGGGAATTTTCCTTTTAAATTAGCACTGCATTCTCTTCCTAGGAGGTGTCTGCATGAAGTTGAACACAAACTTAAAATAGAAAGCAAACATAGGAAGAAAGTTTCATCACACAAGGCTACTGGGGTCAGTTTAGGCATGACAAATGTCTTTAAATCTTATAAACTTCTCAGCCCAGTTTGACATTTAATAGACATGGATAATAAGGGTATTTTTTACTTTCCAAGTAAACACTTGAATCTCTCAACCTACATACTTAAAACCAACCCAATACTCTTCTGTTGTAGGCAAGAAAAGCTTTCTTGATTGTTTGGTATCTAGTCCAATGCCTTGCATCTCAAATCCTGTTTCAGTATAAATATTTTCTTAATACTCCAGTCATGCTACTTTAGTACCCCTCGTCACAAAGAAAGTCTTTCTGGGGTTGGGACTAAATTTACAACCCACCTCCCCAATTCATCTGTTTCTCCTCCCTGGGTCACGCCAAGTTTTGCTCTGTGAGATCCAAAAGGTGAGTTGAATGTGTAGTGAAGCACAGCCATTCTGCCTTGGAGAGGGTCCAACCTGGTAAACTTAGGGAAAAAAGGCAAAGGGACAAATAAAGGCAGCAGCTATCTAATGCAACATGGCTAGTGAGTGTTCTACCTCCTTCAGATCAGACAAGGATGCTTTTGGAAAATGAAGGAACTTAAATGCCAAGAGTGAGTCATCCATAATAAGAATACAACACAGACTTGCCAGCAGCTCTGAGTTGGTCTCTACTTTCTCAGTGTATGGTGAACACTTACTGAACTGTGCAGCTTCTCTAGAAGGTATAATTAGCCAGAGGCATGGGCACAGAGAGGCTTTTAAAAAACAAAAAAAGGATGACAAGTTACTAATGTAGCTGGTTCAGACTTTACTCTTTAATTGAAACCGAAGGTTAGTGAATGTAAAAAAGTAAATCTTAAAAGTCCCTGAAGTGTTATTGTTATTCCATGGCAATAAAGAGAAAAAAACCCAGAGGCTGCATTTCTTATCCAGGGCCACAAGTGTTCCAATAATTGACACGTTGCAATACAATATATATTAAGGTGCATTCAATACGTGTTTCACGAGCAGGTCTGTCCACACAAAACTGCAGAATGATTCCAAGCGAAACAGCTGAGCTTTGTACACAGTCAATATATGAATTACCTTGTTGCTATAGCAACATGAATTAGGTGGAGAACCACAACTGCTGGTGGCTCCTTCCTGCGATTCAGCTCATCTTATTGTACGTCAGGCAATGCATTGTGGCATTACAGTCCCTGCAGTAGCCAAATAAAACAAAAGTTTCACTTCTTATGAAGATCAATTTCAATGTTATTTTTTACCTTAACAGGTGAAGGGAATCATTTGCCTCCAGAAAGGCCAGATCACTACAAAACACTGGCTACTCACCACTGAAGAAAAACATTATCTTAGACATGATCTCTGCTATATCTAAGCCAAGTATCTTTGGCTTTCTCTGATCAGTGCAACGCACTGCATACAAGTGGCCTTCTGAAACAAAATGTAAGTAGATTTTATACTGTAGAGCGTAAGACCAGGTCTAACATGAGATGACTCACCAAAATGACTCAGTTCTTGCTTGTTCTTGTTATTCAGACACTGATACAATATGGCAGTAGTCTGCCTTACTTAAGGCGTATTTATAGAAGCTTGAGTCACCAACTAATGAAAGTCGCCTTTTGGAAGCAAAACAGTCGTTAAGAAGTCGGTGCACAAAATTCTTAGCACAGACATACCCCAGAGACACTGCGAGGATTTCACTAGTCGTATCTGAATCCACACTCACAATGTAAAACTTACTCAGCAGTTTTTATTAATACGAAGTATGCAGATTACCTTCCTCAAGGCCACATCTCTTGATGTGTATTTAGAAGACTTTAAAAAAGTGACTTCATGTAAAACTTAAGAGTCTTCACTATTTTGCATTAGGCTTAAACCATACAGGCACCCAGCTATCACACAGAAGCTTTATTATAGGAATAAAATCTATTAACATCATACCTGCTATCATATCTATCCTAACTTCTTGGAAGAAGGAAAGGTGTAGAAACATGAACAAAATTAGAATTTATAAACAGAGCTAAAAGAACAGGAAGTGAACCTTCAACATGAGCTCATACTCCCTTCGCTGCTTTTTGCCCTGAAATATCACAGCCCAGACTGATTTCTAAAGCTGACAGTAACACACATTTCCCTGCATGAAGTTACAAAGCATTTTTCTATATAAAAATAATTGTTTAGGATTGGTCTCTAAATTAAAATAACATCTGTAAATTATAAACCAACAAATGCAGTTTAAAAACCTGCTTCTTAATAAAAATTATTTACTTAACATGCTTGTCTGTCTACATCTTAAGTGCTGACCTAATTAGATAGTTTTAACATTACAGGTTGGAGACAAGACTAAAGGACAAGGTTTCAAAGATTGCAGTGGCAATAACTTGCTCAACTTATTAAATGAAGGAGACATCCATCTATGGATGAGATCCTTGTTAGAGATTAATGAAAACCTACAACTCCATTTGTACAAAGAGCTTCTATAAATAAAAGAATACTATGGAACAACCTAGAATAAGAAGTGAATGAATTGTCTAGATACAGAGAAACCAAGTGAGATGAAGACTGCATTTGCCTGGCCAGTTCCAAAACCCCTGCCTTTAAGAAATGCAGTCCCTGCAGATGCAGGTTGCAAGGAGGAAGACTTGCAATAAATAAAACACACACAGAATCATAGAATGGTTTGGGTTGGAAGGAACCTTAAAGATCATCTAGTTCCAACCCCCCTGCCATTGGCAGGGACACCTCCCACTAGACCAGGTTGCTCAAAGCCCTGTCCAACCTGGTCTTGAACACATCCAGGGATGGAGCATCCACAGCTTCCCTGGGCAACCTGTACCAGTGTCTCACCATGCTCACAGTGAAAAACTTCTTCCTAATTTCTAATATAATTCTACCCTCTTCCAGTTTGAAGCCATTACCCTTTATCTTATTACTACAAGTTTTTGGAAAAAGTCCCTCCCCAGCTTTCCTGTAGGCCTCCTTCAGAAACTGGAAGGTGAAATAAGGTCTCCCTAGAGCTTTCTATTCTCCAGGCTGAACAATCCCAACTCTCTTAGTCTGTCCTCACAAGAGAGGTAAACATAAGAGCTTTCCTGCTGTGTTATTCCATAGTGTCTGGATGCAAAGCTAACCATACCTTTTCCTGCCAATCTGTGTCAAAAAAACCCCAACACATTCCAAGAGTCAATAGTCAGAGCACCCAACCATGTTCTGCTACCCAGATACTGACCCACTCGTGTAGATAACTGAAACACAGAATGATGTTGGAGGTCAGATTTGGCTTTGTTGGGTTTAAAAAAATAAAATCTTTAGAGGTGCTCAGTAGAAAAACTGTCTTGCAATACCTTCAGCACTGCCTGCTTCCCTCAGGAAAGAATATACTAGGTTATTTTTGGTGGTCATAAAATTAGAAATGTGGTTGCTGAAAGGATGTGTGTGTTTGTTTCTTCCACTGACTCGCACCCTCCCTCCTTCTGCTGCTTTCAATAGGATCGGACATGGAAGCGTTTTATTCTAACAGACCCAATTCCTGTAGCAAAGTGCCTGTGAAGGTTCTCACTACTCCTTACTTTTCACTACTTAACACAAAGTATGAGAGTGACAGATATTTTCAAATCAAAATGAAGCAAACCACTTAAATTACATTACATCAGAAGAAACTTCTATAACTAGTACTGGAGACACTGAATAAAATAGATGCAGCTTCTCAGGAGAGTCAGGGAACTGAAGTAGTGTTGTGGGTTTTTTGTCAGTATAAAAAGATGCTGTTAAAGCAGCTATTTCTTTCAGCTGATTATTAAAGGGTATTCAATCAAGCCTAAGTTCTTCAGAAGTTCAACAACCTGATAGGCTTTAATAACAGATATCTCAGAGAAATATTTTCATCATCTTTTAAGCACTACTATTATGTAAAGTAACTTTTTTTCCCCCCCTACAGAAATAGATCTCCTCTTAACACTGTCTATGTTAAATATTTTAGTCCACAAGTGAAAGCATATTGTAAAAGAGAGTGGTATCTTCAGGGAAGCATCCAAATATAAAGATTTTAAACCCAGTGTGATTAACTGGAGATTATTTATAGTGTACATATGTTTCAGGATCCCAAGTATCTTATTAAACTTTTTATAACTTGACTATTCTTTTAAATGAAGCATCTGCTGAAGTGCAGCAGATGAACAGATTGTTTTAGGCTAACAACGTTACTTGAAGAAGCAGTACATTATAAATAACCCTTTTGATGAGTCAGCAGATGAGTCCCTTCTTTGTAGGAGTTTTGATAAGACAACACTTTGAACGAAATGATTTTGTCACCTAAAATGTTTTTCTTTTATGATACACATACTGCATTAAGTTTTTGTCTTTCATCAAAGCTTAAAAGTGACTAAAATCATCTCAGGTAATGGAATTAGATGTACTAAGGCTGACACTCAACCTGCCCAGGGATGCCATTTGTACTTTGAGGTGGGGGCTGGGTGCTCCTGGCAGCATTATCATTTGTGCAATATCCAGGAGAGGGCAATGTCTGGCTTTGGAAAGATTTCATACTCCATTCCCTCTGCTCAGATACACAGGAAAAGAAACCATATGCAAGCGGGAATAAATAGTAGTGCTATTAGGAAAATCACAAGCAAATATTCTGAAAGGAAGCTAAGAGTGCATGATTCAGTTTAATTTTGCTCATTTCCAGCCAGTATCAGAGCTATCCAGAATAACCACATTTTAACTTCCCACCACACAAGATAAACTGACAAAATTCACCCAGCAAGGAAGCACTTAAATGTTTCTTCTAACCAGAAGGCCACTGAGCAAGAGTTTTCAAATGCAAATGCTCGTTACCTTGATGCAAAGCATTCTGGAAGTGCTGTTATCCCAGACCAAGACCAGCACTAGCAGAGCACTCCTACCCTTCTGATAATTTGAAGCTCTCACTAATGCACAAAAAAATTAAAAGGAAATTGTTTTTCCTTCTCATTAGAGACTGACAGGGAATGATCAAAGATACTTGCTTTAAAACTCAAATCTTTTTGATTTGAGAAGTCCTATAAGCTGCTCATGGTCCAGTGGAATGTCCCCAGAAAGTCAACAGAGAACCAGCTGAATTAAACAAGTTCTTTCATTTCTCACCATTTGTCAGGACCAGTTTTGGCTTTCTCAGACACCCAGAAACATTTGTTGCATGGCAGAAGTGAGGAAGTGAAAAGGACTATTTTAGAAACAGTAAAATCTGACTGATGCTTTTTTATTAACTATGGTTGGGAAAGTTTTAAGTCAATTTGGAAACTTCCACTTGAAAAAGCTGTGAGAAAAAAAACATGGAGGCACCTAAGGAAAACTACTCAAGTATTTTATGAAGACATTCAGAAGTTTAGTCTGTTTTGGGGTTTTTTTAGGTTTCAGGACAAAAATATTTTGAAAATACATACAACTACAGAATTCCATCAGTAAATCTAAGCTTCCAATTGAAATGAAGAAAACAAAATTAAAAATAAATAAATAAATAAAAACAATTAAAAATCCTTCTCCTTTAAATCAGAACAAGCAATGTGAGATCCAGAGGAATCTGTCCAATCTTCTGGTTTGATCTGAAACAACTGATGGATGACAATAAATAGCTGCTGTATTGGTTCAAAGAATGACAAAGCACTGCAAATCAAGATTTACACTGTGTTTTCCTTATGGGCAGAACAGTCTAGACATTGAGAGTACCTGATTTTGTCAGCCATGATAGTTTGTTTGGGGGTTTTGTTTGGTTTGAGTTAATTTTTTTTTCTGGTCTGTGGGTTTTGGCTGTGTTTGGTTTTTTTGTTGTTGTTGTTGTTTGTTTTTCTTCTAAAAGCATCAGAAAACAAAATTCTGCAATGTGTGACTGCAATAAAGAGTGCTGAAAGCTGCCTGGAGACATCACAATTGCTATAACTGCATTATAAAAATCGATCACTTTTCACAGCACAATAAAGCACCTCAGTGGTGCCTTTGCTGCCTTTCAAAGGCCGAAAAAAGAGTTGTAAAGAGTGATGGACTTCAATTCTTTCAAGTCATAACTTGTTGAATAAAGCTACAATGTCCCAAAATGCAGTAGAACTTCAAGCTTCAAATATGTAAACTACATGCAGATGAAGCATACATCTTCATCATCAATGCAATGATTGCACTGGGGCTGACTGATATGGAGTTAGTTTTCCCCACAGCAGCCATCCCAGTGCTGTGCTTTGCATTGGGAGCTATAAAGATGCTGATAACACACCCGCGTTGTGGCTGCTGCTGGGCAGGGCTCGCACAGTGCCAAGGCTATTTGTTCAACATTCCTCCTGCCATGGGACAGGGTGGACAAGATCTTGGGAGGGCACATGACTGAGACAGCTGACCCAAACTGATCAAAGGGATATTCCACTCCATATGACATCATCTTAACAAAAAAACCTGGAAAGGGAGGAGAAGGGAGGACCATCCACTTGTCCTCTGGAGCAACCACCGTGCATTTGGGGCCCTGCTTCCCAGAAAAGGGGCAAGATATCTCTTGATGATGGGAATTAGAGAATAAATCTCTTTCTTTTGCTTAGGCACACATGGCCTTGCTTTGCTTTTCATTAAACTGCCTTTGTCATAACCTACAAGTTTCACCTTATTTTCTTCCCCCAGTCCAGCTGAGAGGGGAAGGGAGGGGAGCAATAGAGCAACTTGAGCAACTTGGTGGGCACCTGGCAAACCACCACAATGATATAAAATATTTCACTCTTTTTCCCCCCCCGTCCCCCCTTTCTTTTCCCCCCAGGACAGAGGAAAAGCTATTGGAGTTGAAAAGCATCATCATCGTTAGAAGAAATAGGTATGAATTGGCAACAGTAAATAAGGACTGAATAGAAATGTGGAAGTTTTAAACTCTAAGATAGTCTTGGCATAGGCAAGCTGCCTAGTGAGCTCTCTAGAAGGTCTTAGGAAAGAGTTTACACAACAACCTCTAAGCAGAACAGGGAAATGAACTTAATAGCTAATCCTTAGGTTGACCTAACGGATAGGAAACAATCTGAGTGAGCTGTAGCTTGTTTCCTTTCTCTGGGAAAGGACCGTTAATCCATTATCAATTGCAGAATTGCCTAAAGACCAGCTGCAGCTGTGGTCAGCAGCAGTCTCCAACATGCCAGCAGAAAATATTTATTCACTGAAACTTACAACAAACATTCACCAATGTTCAGGTAGTAGGATCTCCCAGGTTTCAGGCCACATTAATATGTGTATCATAATTCAGGTTTTGGAAGTATGCTGTTCCTTTATTGGGTTCTTACCATTTTATTGTGCCTGTACTGATCAGCATTTCTACTCACATAAAGGAAAACAAAGAGCTGTTTTCCTTCCCCCTCTGTTTAATCCATAGTGTTAGGAGTAGCTATTAACTTGTGTGCTGCCACCTAATGCTGTCACCAAGCCAGAGCTCCTCTTCCAGAAATAGCTGCTTGTAATTGCTCTGCTGACTGCAGTGATTGAGTCCAGGGGAAAGCTGATCCTATCTCAAACGAGGGCTGCAGCAAAGCATGTACAACTCTTCTGTTAAAGATTCAAGGTCCAGAACTCAGAGATAAAGGTACTGCACAGACTGATGAATGACAGCTTGATCTCACCTTCCCCCATCCAACACACAAAAGACTATATGTGTCACAGTGTGCAAAATGCTAGTTAACATCCAGATCCACACAGTGCTGGACCAGCAGCACGCTGGGGCTGGCTTTCCTTTTAGGTAAGTTCACATAACTTAAAGCTCCACAAAGTTAGCAGTTTCCTAACCCCCTACAACTTTTTAAAAACAAAGATAGCACAGAAACATCACATTTATAAATGCAAATCCCATAGTAAGTGTGCGCACATGCCTGTGTAGGTGTTTTAAGAAGCCATGGAAGGTAGCATGACAGCTCTGGACACTGCACCCAGACCCCAGTTCAAAGCTCCAGCAGTGCCACCTCAGTGCTGGCTCATCAGCTTTCCCCATCAGTGCCACAAGACAGCCCTATGGGCAGTACAAACTGGAGTACACCCAGGTAGTGCTGTTACATACAATTATGACAACAGTACTGAAGGGGCCACTCTCCTACCACCCAAACTAAGTAAGACTATTGAAATCATACCTCTGTATTTTGGGGTTTGGGTTGGTTTTGTTTTGTTTTTTTCAGATGACTTATGCAGGTCTATGTATCTTATTGACTTGAGATACTGAGTTTCAACAGAATTATGGTATCTATGTAGTGAGGTATTTCACATTACCAACACATACTAGGATGGAAAGGTCTGTAATTCAACAAATCAAATAAGCTTCATGATCGTGATCATGGACTTAAACTAATTACATTTCAATCAAACCTTCACAGCATCTCTTCAACCCCTCAACTCTACAAGATCAGCCAGACACATCTAGATTAAGCAACAGGATTTCCAAGGTGAGACACATGCTGGTGAATGGGGGTTGCCTGCCAGTGCAGCGTCCATTGGCAGACCTCAAACAAGAGAAGTGCAGAACGTGGACAGGACCTCTGACTGGAAACACCATGAAATGAAGTGTCACAGCCCTTGCAGTCCAGAAAACAGAGAACAGCAGAGGTCGCTTCAACTAGTATTGGCACATCGGGGGAGATTAAACAGACGGGAAATTTAGCACAAAGGGCAACCAAACCATATACTGCTCAAACCCTGAGAGCCACTACATAATGTCTTTTTATATGTGTTTGAGGCTCTGAACACTGAAGGGTTGCTAAGTATCCCAGAAGGCATCTCTGCCCACTGCACAATATCCTGCATCACCTTATCCTGCTCATGCTCAAGGCCTAGACTGTCTTCTAAAAAGACAAATTATCTTCCCTTTACTATATACACAGCAACCAAGGCAACCAGCAGATGCTGCCAGGTCATCTAAAAGATATCAGTTCCTTGTTACACTTAATGTTTTGCATAAGACACCATTTCTTTAACAACAAATCTTTACAGTTAGTGCCATAATCCTAAACTCCAGTTCTATAAAATTACAGTAAATCTTCCATATAACTGAACCTAAGTAATTTAGAACCTATTGGTAACTTCAAGTATTTAAATCAACTGAAAGGACTGAAGGCAAAGTCTTTACTTAAATGCAAAGTTAGAAAATACAAATATTCCCAGCAGGCTTTCTGTGCATGAATCATAGAATGGTAGGGGTTGGAAGAGAACTCTGGAGATCAAGTCCAACCCCCTGACAGAGCTAGGGCAGATCACACAGGAACATATCCATGTGGGTTTTGAAAGTCTCCAGAGAAGGAGACTTCACCACCTCTCTGAGAAGCCTGTTCCAGTAACTCAGAATTTCATCTTACAAGGTTGATAGACGAAAGAAAGAAGAAATACCAGAATGTAAGCACAATACAATCATTGCTTCTTTCAAAAGGAGCATGAAGCCTCCAGTAAAACAGACATCTTTCTGTCTCTAAATAAGAGATGCTTTATACATGTGATTACAAAATTGCTTGAAAAAGATTTTAGAGGTATGGGAGTGCTGACCTTCATGTTTTTACATCATGCACTATAAAGCTCTGTGAAAACTGTGGCTGATACTGCAATGTTTTTCTCAAATTTTGTTTCCAAACCATGCTGGATATGGCCCACTGGGGGGAAAAAAAAAAAAAAAATCTGAACGTAGGCAAAAGCTCGTTTATTCTGCCTTTTTCCTGACAATTCCTTTCGAGTATGGCCACCTCTCTATACTAAGAAACAAAAGAGCAGAACTCAGCACATTCTCAGCTCCCCCAAACATGCTACTGGGACTGGGGATTGACTTGAAATACCAACAGTGCCTCTAGCATAAATTTGCCTGAGTAAGGAAAGTATATACCTGAGTTTTTAATTACTCACCTCTTGTACTTTGGATTTGTTACACTAGATGATGGAATGATGAACTCTGCATCTACTATGTATAAACACCACCACAGTAGATAAAATGGTTGCATAAATATTTTGCAAGGAACAACACAGAATTATAAATATAGAGCTCTGAGGTTATGACAAGCTCATCCAGATTAGACAAAAATAAAAAAAGCATCAGGGACATTTCAATTTATCGTATAGTTATTTACATTATGTTCTCTTCACGAGTGCCAAATTTTGCAAGCTTACCAAATGTTTGCATTGGGTTCTACATTTGTTACAGCAATCAATCTTTAAATATTTTCAAGTTTAACTTTTATCTTTATGAAGTTTGGATGACATCTTTTCTCTAAAGGCAATTCGCATAACAATTACAGTCATGGAAAAAGTGCAATCAGCTGTTGTGTTTGCCATGGCACAATGTTTAAGAAGCATAAAAGAAAGGAAAATCTGCTTGTCTTATGATTTAAAAGCAGATGAATGGAGAAAATGGGAATAAATCCACCAAGAGCAAAAGGGGTTGGGGGTATGTGTACAGCAGGAAAGATGGAAAAGGAAAAAAGGCAGGGTTTTTTTCTTCCTTAAGGAATAAAGTGACTTTTCCTCGGGCAATCATGTTTACTCAGGGAAAAATACTTAGTGAGACTGACACTTCATGTTTGTGAATAAACAAACCTACCAGGGAGGGGGGCGTGTGTGTGTGTGTGTTAGAAAAACACAAATTGAATTGCTTTTCAATTAAATTCCCTTTTCTATCTCCTCTTATTTTTCTATCACCCAGGAACCATTCTTCTGTTCTAGCACAGCAGGAACCAAATTCTTGTGAACAGACTTAATCTTAGTCATACAAATATACCCATGAATGAACCAGAATTATTTTTATAAAGATAAATACAAATGTTTTGTAATTCTCTTGACATTCTGACTGCCTATTACATCCTTGAAGAAGGAAAACAGTAACTAGAAAATTGTTACTAGAAGAACCAAAGCATCAAACCCTGGATGTGCCCATTTCAAAACAGGTGCTGTGATGCTACCTATAAATGGCAGAGCCCAAAAGCACAGCCATGGAGCTGCAGGTTTTTTCCAATATGTGAAAGTTCCACATTCCCAGTATTCAAACACTTTGGTGATTTACATCTCAATTTCATAAACTTTACAAACAAATAAATAGTCTTCATGAACAGTTTGCTTACAGGATCCAGAGACGTACTTGCAGAAATACTCACACATATTCTATGAGTGAATATGAAAAACATCCATAATTAATCTGTACCTATAAACATGTGTATTTATGAAGACCAATGAAACTTTTCTGGTTTGACACATGATCTTGTGCACAATTAAGTTTCTATTTCTTAAACTCCAGCATGTACAAGAAATCTAAATATTCTATTGCAATAAATGCAGAAGTCCTATTTTGATGAAGATGTACAATTTGGGAAAGAGAGGGTTGATTTATAAACACAAACCAAGTAAAAGATTTTCAGGCATGACATGAGACTCCAGCTCACACCCAAACCATATCTCTACACATTTAGCTCTCATGTTCTGCAGAGGTGCAGTAGTCATCAGGACACCACAACTGTCACTAGAGACATCAATGGACTCAAGTAAATTAGCTTTTAGGGTTCTTTGCTGTTCAGATGGGATTGTGCAGTTCTATATGGAATAATACACTATAATTCTGCTATGTAAACGTCTGTTTATGTACACACATTTATACACAAACAGAAGTAGGCTCCCTGCAGAAGCCTACAAAAAACCCACAACAAACTCCCGAGATATTTCTATGTGGAATGAATGATCATACTAGAAGTTTCCAACAGTAACAAGGATTTTACATCAACCACAGAAATTTTTCAGCTGGGGATAAGTCTAGCTCCATTGCTGAACCTCAGTAGCTGGGCCTGTTTAGGTGAACAGGCAGGTTTAGGAGGCTTAATTCACTTTGTGTTGAGAACAGTTACCTATCAATCATCTTCCTAACAGAAACAGAGCTTTGTTACCTGGAAAAAGTGTAGGAGTTGCATGATAGAACAGAAAGATGCCAATGCTTAGGTGATAAAAAAGAAGAATCCCTTCATATGTGTACAAGACTGGTCCCTAAAAGCCCAGGGAGACACCCAAACAACATTTTCAAACAGCATGGCCTAGGTATGACAGCATCTAAACATCTTCATGACTGAAGTCGCACTTCTGTGTGAAAAAATGTTATATATATATATATATAATACCTAGATAGTATCTCCAGAAATCACAAAATCTATAGATAAAAAAATTTATAAATTTGAGGGAGTGCTATAACTGAAAAATATATTACTCAGTAACACTTCTACCTCTAAGGAGAGCCCAGATTCCCTCCCATAACAGTGCTATTCCTTTCCTTCCATTTTCCAGTTTCTGTAAGCTGCTTTCTGTTGGGGTTTGGTTTTTTGTTTTTAAAAGGTATGTCTTCTGTCAGTCTGCTGGTCTCAACAGCATTGGTTGGGTTTCCCAGTCACTGTTACACCACTGCTGGGGGACAAGCCTTAGTTATCTTATCCACTTACAACTCAGCATGAAGTTTGGAGGGTGGGGGAAGACTCCTCTGTCATCTATCAGTTCTCTATCCTGGTACTAAAAGATTCTGTTCTGATGCATAAATGCATCTTGAAAACACAACATGCTGAGATAATAGTAATTTTGCTACTAGTTTTCTACATACTCTACTTCAAACTTGATTAGAGTATCAAGCATTGGTAATATTCTCTATTGGGGTACCAAGAAGATGATCATTAAATGGCCAATTCCACCAAATAAATGGCCCACACCTTGTTATTCCCCTCCCCCTCCATATGCTTGATGGAAGCTGCCATTCTCTATTTGAATGATGAACTTTCCTGCCAGGCATCCCCTTAAATACACCCATCAAACACCACCTTCCAGGCTTATCATTCACTGGGGACTTCCCTCCTTCTCCTGAGTGCAGCAGAAATTGTATTCTTGGCAGCAATTCCCCCCCAGACTTCATTAAGACTGGAGCTGTTCTTTAATCTTTGCTGACCTGCCTTTGTACATTGTTTCCACCCCTACCCCCTCCATTTGCTAAATCACATCCACTGCTCATTTTGCTCTCTGATTCTGCTACTGCTCCACAAGGTTGTGTTTCTTCTCTCTTGGTACAGCCAGTTCCCTGGTGCCCACCTTTGCTCTTCTGTGCATGATAAAGGAGAAGCCACTGTTTTGACTGGACTGGCTTCTTTTCTGACAACACAAAGCAAGGACATGGTGATTCCTGTGGGAGACCAGCCCACCAGAAAATATTACCGTTTTCTTAAATTAGCTGATGTTACCTATTCCTTTGATGAGAATGCTGATCTTTGCCACAAAAATAAATCATTTGGTAGCTGCAAACAAAGCACTCTGCAAAATTTGAAGCCTTGCAGCTATCAAAGCTGGAAGGAAGCTTTAAAAGCAAAGTGTATGTTCTGTGTGTTTATTTAACTCTTATACATGTAAATAAATTTAAACAAAAACTGGTATCAAGCCTGAAAAGGTAAGATGCTTAGAAATTTATCCTGTAGGGTTTTTTTTTTTTATACTAAGATTACTAGGCAATCACATAAACATTGACAACTCTTACATCTGTTTCATACTGAGATTTCTTGTGTCCCCTGTAAGGATAACATCTCCAGACTCTGAAGAATGAAACCCAAAGGCATTATTAGCCATCAGGGCTATAATTTTGTTGTAATGTGATTTACACACATGCACATATTTAAGAAAGCATTGAAAATGTAATTTCAGATTCATGAAAGAGCCATGAGTTTATTGATGTGTTTCTTTATCATCTATATATTTCTTTATGGGACAGAAATCAGTATTATCTGCAGATTGCTAATGCAGCACCATTTTATGGTATATGACTCACTACCCATATGTACCAAACTCAAAATAGTCTCTGCTCTACACAAGCTTAGGTCACTCTTCTGCTGAGAGCTTGAAAGTGTTAAGCTACTTAATGCTTCTTTCCTTAAGCTAAGTGTTCCTGTATTGCTGGGATTTTCAATACCAGTAATTATCTCATGGAGTGCTACAAACTACACTTTTCTACAGAAATATTACTTCTAAATAGGATTTTTAGTGCCTTCTTTCTGGAATTGGATGTTAATGAACTAGTTAGATAACAACTCTCATAATACTTTCACAGCATGTGGGCCTTCTCCTTTTCTTATAGCAAGTTTCCATAATCCAAGTATACTGGGAATACAGCAATTTTTCGCAGCGTGGAGGACATGACCACCCCATCTGTCTCTTGTCATGCCATCAAGAAGCTTATAGTCATGCTTCCAGGTTACAAGCCATTTTTCAAAATCAACTTGAGATAAACAAGTATCATCAAGGTCTGGAGCCATAATTTGCTGACCCATACTCCACCTGAAGTCAGTGAGTGAAGGTGCAAACAAGAATATTTGCACGATCACCTCCACATCACAACATTTTTATTTGCTTCTCTCTGTAAATAAAACAAAACCCTTGGACAAGACACGGGTGAAGATCATTGTCATATGTCAGTGGAACAGAAGCAGGTGCCTGAGGGTTTTTGTCTGTTCTAACAGAAGCCCCTCCCCATTAATGCTATTAATAATGCAACTGCTTCAAGTGAATCATGTATCTAGTTCACTGAGACAAAAATCTGCTCTGAGCAAATTATCTTAAGGCAGATTTGTTACAGACCAGTATTTGTCTGTCGTACCCCATCTCATTAGCAGATGCTGATCCTACTAAGTAATTAGTAAGTTTCTTTAGCTCTTAATCCTACCTTGATATATAGCAGAGGGAAGCATCCATGGGAAAGACATGGCTGGAATGGGAAGCTCTGCAGGAAATCAAACATAAAATGACCACACATTAGGTAAGCAAACTGGCCAGATGCTGAGATTGAAGGAAATGTGATGGCCCTTATGCTGTCAGTATTTGAGACCATTGCCTAGAAATGGACCTGAAAAGGACATTCCATTTCATTGGTCAATTTTAAGTGGTGTGCAAGCCAAGTATTTCCTAAATGCCTCTGCATTAACAACTGGGGTGCTGAAAGGTGTTGATTTGATGAATTACTTTTATCTCCAGCAATATGACATCAACAAGTCACACGTATCTTCCTTGCTTTACAATTGCTCCAAAACTTTCAGGGTTTCAAAACCTCACAAAACTATACCAACTTTTCACATACTTAGAGCCAACCAAAATGGTTCTCATTTTCCACTTGGGCTGTGAATACTCTGAAAATTTACAGATCAAAACTGAAAATAAAGTCACTAGGCAAAAATCCTAAGTGCTGCGTGAAATACAATGTGTTATTTTGAAAGAAAAAGCAAATTATAATACAACCTAAGTCAGACACAACGGTTGCAGGACTGGAAGACAGTTTTTTTGTCCTACCAGAGAAGCAGTCAGGATCTCAGAAGTAAAGGAAACTCAGAGGTGATAAGGTCAAGTGCATAAAGCTTACCAGAGTGGTTGGAAACCAGTATGAAGAGTTCTCCTGTAGTAGGACAGAAACAGTTCCTTGGTGACTAGCTTGAAATGCTTAAGCTTCTCTAGACAACTTTGTTGTGCTTTTTTTCTCCTTCTCAAAAGGTGCTGGCAAGATGGTTCTTTTTAATTTTGAAGTCAATCAGCAGCACTTCCATTTCATTCAAACTAAACAATTCACTGTAAGTATTAATGCTGTTGACTTTGTTTCATACTCCATGTAAAACAAAGGTGTTATTTCCCCTTTAAAAAGCAACTTATTCAATCAACTCTATTATAATTAATTTAATTTTAATAAATCACTCCTAAGGTGTATAAAGTACCTTTTCTAAACATAAATCTCACTGCCTCCATCCCCTTTGTAAGCTAAGATAGTAAATATCTTTCCTACCTCCCTAACAATATCCAAGATGTCTACTTTTCATCAATGCTATCAGCTCTCCATTAAGGGGATTCTATGGCTTTATCCAGGTTTTGGGGTTTTTTTGTTTGGTTGGTTGGGGTTTTTTTTGGTTTTTTTTTTGGGGGGGGGGGGGGGTGCTTGTGT
>JANHGN010005721.1:0-44532 GCA_024605025.1 Megaceryle maxima | reverse complement strand
GGGAAGAAGGGGAAGGGGAAGAAGGGGAAGGGGAAGAAGGGGAAGGGGAAGAAGGGGAAGGGGAAGAAGGGGAAGGGAAGGCAGCCCTGGAGCCAGTTGCCCCACAGAGACGGTGTGCTGCCGGCCACCGCATGATTAATGATGGCAGGGAGCAGGGGGCCGGGCGCACGCCAGCACCGGCTGGAGAAACAGCTGCCAAGGTATCGGACCTCCCAAAATCCTGCTGCTGCACAGACAAAGAGGAGACCCGACCTCTCCCTCCTGCTCACTCCCTCCACCTTGGCTCCCCAGCACTGCCCGCTCTGCCTCCCCTCCTGGCCCCCCTGGGCCAAGCTGCAGAGACAGGGCTCTGCCTAAGGAGACCCGGGGCATGCAAAGGGACCCTTCTCTGCTGTGCTGGCAGCAGGACTGGGGACCCCCAAGAAATGGTGGCTGCACCAGAGCAAAGCGCTGTGCATGGCAGAAAAAAACAACTGAAAAAATAGGCTGAGATGGAAAAGCTGACATCAATCATTTTGGCTTTCTGGTGTTGTTACAAATACTTCACTTGGGTGTCATAAAACACCCGTCTTCCCTTTGAGGCAGGGATTAGCCAGCTCCCTTTCCGCAGTGACTGCATCAGTACTCCTGAGCTGTCCCATCCCCAGCACCGCCCCTGCTACAACTGGAGCACACTTGATCCCCCTGAGCTCTGTGGGAAGAGACGTTCAGTGGCCCGGTGAGAAACAGCTCAGAGCACAGATATTAAATGACACCCTCTGCACACCAGGACCTCAAGCTTGACACAGCCCAGCCACCAGCAGGAGACCAGGTGGGGACCATCCAACCTGCAGTCCCGACCCAGCACGATCAAAGTTCGCCTGTCCCCATCTCCAGTGTGTTCTTCTCCCCACCACCAGCACCTTGCCCATGCTTGCTTGGTGCTACGTGGACACCCCTTCCCACAGCAAGATGAGGAGACTCACCTCCTTCCCTGCAGCATGTCATGCCCACCAACATATCTATAACTGATCTCAGAGAAGACCCAGCTCTGCCTGTAGCTATAGGAACTGTAATGGGATTTTGATCTTCAGCCAAGACAGGGCAGAAGACTCTGTTTGCCAAAAGCCAGAGCTTGCTCTGTGCATGGTACAGTCGCAGGTGCCCATTAAATCTGCAGCTCTCGGATCCCCATCTCTCTTCCAATAATCTCAGCAGCTCTCTTCTCAACCTCCCCAAGCCCACATGTGACAGGGGAGGATCACAGAAATGGGTTTGGGCAGAGTGTTTCCAGGGATGGTGGTGCAGAGCCTCTCACTTCCTTGGGACCACACTGGCTCCCATGATGCTCAGCTGAGCTGATCAGGCACTCCCAGAGTCTTTTTTGAACACCTACAGAGGCAGGAGAACATCTACAGAACATCTAAAGGGCAGGAGACTTCTGGATGCTGAGGGAACTCAGGGGCTGGGCTCAGAGGAGCCCACGCATTTTCCTGGTTCACCTCTCCAGGAAAAAGCTACAGAGAACTTGCTCCTTCCCACCACATCACCTCTGGGTGCTTGAATTCCCACTCCCCTCACCCCAGAAGCATTTCATCCTGCACCAAGGCACAGGCACAAAACAAATTGAGATCAGCCCCTCTGTTCTGAGAGGAGACCGCAGGTCAGTGGCACACACCACAGCTACACGCACGTGTGTCCTTCCAAGACCTGGAGAGCACAGAGGGCACCAGCAACAGGCTACCATCCCTGGACCCAGTGGCTCTGAGGATCCAGAGGTAATTCAGAGCCCCTGCCACGGATGTAAGAGCCTGGGGCAGGAATTAGGGAGCTAGGGAAGAAGTCAACATCCACACACCTGCTCCTCTCCCATGTCCCCACCTGCTCCTCTCCCACCCCTGCCCAAGGAGGTCACTCCCAGGCATCTGGTGCAGATCCCAACCGTCACCACGGACATAGCCCACTGGCAGCATGGAGCGAGACCGAAGGCAGGCAGTTACCTCTGCAGACAGTCCCGTTTTCCACGGACTCATAGCCCGCCCGGCACATGCAGCGGCCGATGGGCACCAGCCACTCGCCATCCCCATTGCAGTACAGCTTGATTGGCACATCAACTTCCTCTGCATTGGTGATGCACGTCCCCCGGGCTGCCACCAGTGAGGTGCTCTCCGCTCCCGAGAGGGTTTCTTGGAAGACAGCCCCGTTCTGGATCACACGGGGACACTTGCGGTAGAACACACGGACGGCAATCAAGGACATGCAGCCTCCGTAGTCCTGGAAGGCCAGGTAGAAACCATTCTTGGAGACAGGCCCAAAACTGCGCACTTCAGTGTTAATCTTCATCACCCGTCCACCCAGGTCCACCTGTGAGAAGCTCTCGTCAGCAGCAATTGTGTCCACCTTCATCCAAGGATTCTCCATCCAGTTAGGAAAAGTCTTGGTGGCCGAGTCAAAGTCTGACTCAAAATAGTAGAGGTTAAAAGTCTCCTTACAGGAGCCTGGGACATTAGGGATGCTGCTGCAGTCCCGGACAGAAAATTTCATCTCCACATGGATGCGATGTGCTCCTCGCCTCCGGATGTACTTGGTCCGCAGCCAGTTGTTTTGGCTGGATTCAAAAACATTGCACACTTGGTAGGTGCGAATAGTGTTCATGTTCTCATCGTACCCACTCACCTCTTCCCACTGTGGACAGGACACAGAAAGTCAAGGGGCTGCACTGACTTGATGTTCCCCACCCACCTCGCCTCTTCCCAACGCCACCAC
Organism: Megaceryle maxima; assembly: GCA_024605025.1. Classification (NCBI taxonomy): domain Eukaryota; kingdom Metazoa; phylum Chordata; class Aves; order Coraciiformes; family Cerylidae; genus Megaceryle; species Megaceryle maxima. Next base: position 41,787 of record JANHGN010005721.1, on the reverse strand, counting down.
ATGCCAAGCAGGCAGGTTCTGTCAGTACCGGTTGCCCCACACTGAGCCCACCCCATCGATGCCCAGCACCTCAACCCAGGTCCAGCACCACCCTGCAAGCACCCCATACCTACATCTCTGTCCTGCTCCAGCACAGTTTGACCCACTCTGCATGCCAGGCAGGCTCCACACCTGGGGACAAGGTGACCCAAGCCCTCAGCAGAGCTTGGGGACATCTCACTGCCAGCAGCATTGTGCTCCACGTCTGGCTTTAGGGTAAAGCGTCTCTGCCAGGTGGCAGGGCACGGTGGGGCCAAGCACCTCCTCTGCAGGCAGTAATGTCTTTAGCAGGGGCTTCTGTTTGTGGGCTGCACTGCACGGCAGAGCCTCCCGGAGAAGTAACGCGATGCTTTTAGCAGATGTATTCCCACCAGTGCCACTGCGGTTACAAACGTGGCAGACAGGACCCGCTTTCTCAGGAGCGGCTGTAAAACTCCCTCGCTGGCCGCAGCCTGAGCAGCGGTGTGGGCGGCCAGCTGCACAACGGGCCAGTAGCCAGCAGCCTCTCCCCAGAGGCAGGAGGGAAGGTTTATGGGAGCCTGGCTGACCCCACTGCATACCCAGCAAGAGAGATGCTGGACTAGACCCCGCTGGTAGCCCTCATCCTTCCCCCTTCGAGGGCCAACATGCCTTGGGGTCCCTCCTGCAGTGTGCACAGGTCCCAGCCCCAGCTGCCCTACGCTGGACCTGTGGGTTGTCCTGAAAGCTGTGGCCTGACAGATCCTTCTCAGCAGGGCAGCTCAGAGCTGACACATCTCCCCATTGGAAGCTCAGCCAAGCTCACCACAGCCAACTACCAGCTCACTGCCAGCTCTGGAGGATTCTCCACAGAGCTCAGGGCTGCTATGACACCTCCTGGCCCAGTCCATCTCCTTGCCCTTTCCACAGGCTGTTTTCATCCAAATCATTTAGTGTTTGTTGTTTCCATTCTTTGTAGGACGGGGAGACCTTGGGGCGGGTGATGTGCCAAGCAAGGAAGAAGCTGCAGCCTGTAACCAGCCACCGCTTCTCTGTGGTGAACACAGGCAGGAAAGGGTCTTTGTGGGAGGAGAACCTTTGACTTGTCTTGCCAGAGCATCTCCCCCAGTCCAGACCTTTCTGGAGGGCAGAGCATCTCCCTGTGCTGCCCCTCCCCACCTGCAGCACCCTCCTAATGCTGGCATTAGGGACCAGGGTCCAGCTGGCATGTGACATAGTTCCAGCCAGCTGGAATGGCTTCTCGTGAACTTGTTCATAAACCTGCTCAAGGGGAAGCTGAGCTGTTTCCCATGGACGTGAAACTCTGAGCACAGCCCTGGCCTGGATGAGGGATTATGAATGACACTCAAGGCAGGGTGGCAGTACAGCCCAGATCCAGTACCAGTGCCAGGACAGAGGCAGAAGCAGAGCAGCCCCAGCCCCTCAGCCTGCAGTTGGCCTCACAAGGGCATCCAGGACTGCAGAGAGAGGCTTAGGAGACAGGAGACAGATTGCTCCTCGCACATCAAGGCTAACAGCCCAACAGAAGGCTGTCAGGGAAGATCCCCAAACAGCTCCAACCAATGCTGACTGGCAGTGGCTGCAAATGTTCTGCCATCACCGGGGAGGAGAAAAGCATCCTCACAAGATGCAGGGGGAGCATTTGCTTTGTTCTCCAGAAATAAATTTGGTGTGGGAGCAAAAAATTGCAGGATCTCCCTGGTTTTTAGGGCACCGGTTCGGTGGGGGTGAAGGAATCAAATGACAAGGCACAGGGAAGCAATTCCTTCCCTAACTCTGCCTCTGATGTGACACTCGCTCCGAAAGAGCAGGTCAGCCACCGAGACCCAGGGATGCCCAGTTCTGCCCCATTTCCATCCACACCTGCATGGCCCCCAGGGAGGGCTCAGGACATGAGCCCTGGCCAGGCTGGAACAGCACATGATGGAAGGAAAGTCTCTTACAGCTTGGGGATGAACAGTAGCTGGTGAAGGCAGGGCATGGGGACACCTACAAGTGACATGGGAGCTCTACAGCCAGGCATAAAACAACTGTTTGGGCTTCTGAATCTCTAATATCACCAGAGGCAATAAATGGGTGGAGCACCCAGCAGCTTTCATCTCCCAGGTGAGATTGGCTGCACCCAGCCTTGCCAGTCACTTTGTCCTGCCAGTGGACATGAAGCCACACTGGGAGCAGTTGTAAAGGCCCCCCAGCATCGGCACCCCTGCCACGCACGGTGCAGGGCACGATGTGTGCCACATCCACCCCAGGGACCTGCCCGCAGGTGGGGACAAAGCCCTCCCACCAGCAACGCTGGGGCTGTGATGGACTTTCCAGATGGGCATCTCCATCCCGATGGGGACAGGAGACCTGGCAACATCCTGGGGGCCAGGCTTAGGACCCCCAGCATCCTCCTGCACCCTGCAGCAGTGAACAGGGGTCTCCCAGGCTCTCTTTTCTCAGCTGGGAGAGAAAGTCACCCCCACGAACCAGCCCCTGCGCTTCCTCGATGCTTAATTAGAAGCCTCTCCCTTTCTCCTCGCTCTCTAATTAACATGCCGGGAGCTCAAAAGAAGAAGGCAGCACAATAATACGGGGAGACGGCTTCCAGCAGGCCTGGGCCTCATTACCGCGGGCTGGGGAGCTGGGAGCAAGTCGTGCTTTACATATGGAAACGCCGCAAACAAGAAAGGCTGGGCGAGGAGAGAAAAAGACTTGACCTCTGCTCCCACCTATTGTGCGCCCGTCATCCCCCTTCGGCGCCCGGGCCAGCGCTGGCGGGGCGGCCGGGCTGACAGGCGGGCGCAAGGCTTTCTCATGCTGATGGGGGGACTGGTGCCAGCAGCGCCCGCGGCCCGGCGCGCCAGGGCAGCCGGGCGGCTCAGGACCTGGGTCTAGTGTCACCGATGGAGGCTTTTCTTGGCCCTTTCTTTTCTCCTGCCAAGTCGGCTCTGGGAGGAGACCTGATGTCAGCCTGGTGGGTGAGGTCCACAGAAATGTCTTCATCCAGCCCCTGCAGATGGTGGGTGGATGGCAGTCTGGAGCCATCACCCACACACATGGGGATGGGAAGCATCTCCAGCCTTTGGCCAGGCTGGATTGGGCCACCTGGGCATGAGGGAGCCGGTCTGGGAGTCTCAGGCACTGGGGCTCCACGCTGCTGCTGGCCACCACAGGCAGAGCTGGGCAGGGTGCTCTGAAGCACCTTGATGCCCCAAGCAAGCCCTGTGGGATGCAGGGGCGGCTGGAGTTGCTCCTGTTTTACGCCATTAGTGGAAAGCTGCAGACATGCACTGCTTTTTCCAAGCTTGTCTGTAAAGGAGTGTGTCCTGGGTGGTCTTGGGATGTGTCTCAAGGGACTCTTGGCACTGGTAAAGCAGAGAGATAGTCGCTGCTGAGCAAGCAAATGTCCCTTCACAAGATGCCAGGGATGCTGGACAGTCATTTCAGGACTGGATCAAAGAGCTGCTATGGGTGCAACCTCACAGGCCAATGCCCTCATCCTTTTCTGCTGCAAGTGACAGGCAATGGGATAACAAGTGAGGCACTGGGGGCCGATGACAGTGGCCTTGGCATTTTGTTTCTCACCCTCACTGATTTTTAAGTGACTGCAGACCAGCTTTACAGAGAGTAGGATTGTCCAACACCCACCATGTTTGCCTGATGCTGTAGGGTGAGAATTACACTCCTCCAGCACTGGGGTATTTTTTTGAAGCATCACCTCCTAGAAAACTACTGGAAACCTCAACTGTCCTCCTCTTCTGTGCTCTTCCCACCAGACCTTTCTACACGGCCAAAGCACTTTGCTTCAGTGGCTGACTTGTGCTGAGCCAACCCATCCCCATTCACATGCAGCAGCAGAACCCAGAGCAGGCTCCAGGTCCCCATACAGGGACAGGATAACTTACCCCTGATGGAGGATGCACTGTCCAGCCCAGCTCTGCCGTTGCTGTTGTGGAGTCCATCAGTGTCTCTGTAGGTGGAAGGTGAAACAAGGAGTCAGTGAATGGCCTGAGGCTGACAAAAGGGAAAGAGGTGGAGAGGAGCCAGCCCAGGACTGTACCCTGCACCGAGCCCTCTGGGGGCCAGTTCTCAGCTGGGGAGGAGTCAGGTGTCAGCCACTCCACTTATCTGCTTCCCCATCCATTGCCCACAGCTGCCTGGCTCCCTTGTCTCCTGCTCTTCCACCCACCAGCCCAGCTGGACTTTCCTCCTCAATACCCACAATCGGGGTACCCCAGACCCAGAGCAGCTCTGCTGCTGCAGATGAGGGGCCAAGTCTGAGCAGGTTTCCTTCCCCATCTTCCAGTTTCTTTTACAAAAGCAGAGTATTTTTTTCTCAGCGTTTTGCACAGTAGGCAGAAACCCTGGTGATATGGTAGCACATGGGAAAGACCAGCACTTTGAGGACTTAAAAGTACTAACAAATTAAAGCAGCATTAAAGCTGTTTTTCCAAATGATTTGAGTTGAAATAGGTCACGCAATGCTACCACTGCCCAGCACGGAGAAGTCTCCCTAAGCCACGCGGGCAGCAAAGCCTCCTCGTCCTTCCTACAGCTCGTCAAGCTTCCAGCACCAGATTATTTTTCCAGATCATTTTATTTCCCAGATTATCTTTCATTCCAAATAAGATGTAGGTTGGCCTAACTACAATGATGACATAAGAAGGGATGCCCAAGTTATGGCACTTGGGCTGACATGTGTAGGTGTTCCCCTTCCAGCGTGGGAACAGGCCAGAAAGCTCACAATCTGGGTAGCTGTTCATCCTCCAGGTCTGCAGTCACATATTTGTTGCAACATGAGGGGATTTCTGCACCATGCCCAACGCTGATGTTTTAAGAAAACAGGGCAATATCGCCGTGTTTAGGAAACAGAGCTTGGAAATCACACCCAAAGGTTTCAGCCCACGGAGGCTGGACACGGGAAAAGCGTGATGCTTCTTGCACAGACTGCACAGGCCACCACGTGGCCTGGGATTCTGTGGCTGAGACCAAGGTGATGCCCACAGAAGAAATTATATCCCTCTGCTCTGCTCTTTAGAGTGAATGCGAATCTGCTTTTGATTTCAGTGCGTGAGCTCAAGGTGCCAACTGCATTTGCAGGGATGATGGGAAGCATCCATCGCGCAAACACGCAAGACACAAACATGAAACCTGGCTAGCAGTTTCACTCTTCCTGCCCTCACAGTTGATGTGGGACAGACACGGAAACAGTCCAGCCTTAGGGCTCTGCAGCTCTCAAGAAAAAGCATCTTACGCCCAAGATGTACCACCCACTGCAGCGGTAGGTCCATTCCAGTCAAATCTCCAACCACCATCCCATAACCCAAAAAATGCTGTCAGTTCCCATGGCCACAACAGGGATGGAGAGTTAACTGGCTGTAACCATGTCCTGTTGCTGCTCCTCATGTCAAAAAAACCCCATCATCCTGCCACAAACCCTCCCAAAACCTTCTCCAGTTTCACGACATTGAACAAAAACAAAGGAAGAAAAGCTCAGCTTTGAGTAGACCCATCATTAAGACAGAGGCCTGGATGAAGAAATGACTGATGTTCAGCCTGCCCAACAATGCACCTGAACTCCCCTTTTCCCATCAGCGAGCCAAAAAGTCCCTCAGCACAGATAGGCTCCTTGCACCTACTTCTGGAAGTAAATCATTTTCAGACTGTGGGTTGTTCGTTACTCCTGGTTAGAGACAGTGGTTTCCAGTTCACAGGAAACCAGGATTTTGAAGTTTGGTTTTATTCCAAGAATAAAAAGCAAAAATAGTTTGGTTTAAATTTACCCACTAGGAAGAGTTCTGGAGAGCAGCTAGTCCAGAAATGCTGTCATTCAGATTTATGCAATTTATTTTTAAACTGAATGTTTGTTTACATAGTTCAATAATAGTGTTTATCTTATCAGAGGGTCTGTCTTTTTCATTAAAACACCAGTGGCACTTTCATCTGAAAGGAAAACACCATTTTTCACCCGGTGCTGGCTGGAAGCTGCATTACTTGAAAAAAAAATGTTATATTTGTTACATTATCTTAACTATCAATAACAGTGGTGCGTAGTAAGTATATTAATAGCAGCAACTGTAACATAGAAGAAGATGTACTCTGAAACCATATAAATAATTCCCCAAATAAAACAAATATTTTGTAGCATTTTGCATTTTTAAAAGCCTTTTATTTGTTGAAAACTCAGTGCAAATTTGTGCTCAGAGCATCACTGCAGAGCACGCTGCCCACAGCCGTTGCCCCTGATCCTCAGCTGAAGAATTGCACATCTCCTTGGAGTGATGCATCTGCCCTGGCTGGCCCAAAGGCATCTTGTTTTGACACAAGAAAAGGAGGTCAAGAAATTTGCAGGTTTTAATCAGGTTGGTTTTTTTTCCCAGTGGTCAATTATCTTCTCATAAAAAAGATCTATTCATTTTAGCCTGAATTTTCACCGTTCAGCTGCCAGCTATTAAACTTCCATTTACTTGTACAAAGACTCTGCTACCCAAAACCACCTCTCCCTCTTGTTGTGTTTATGGTGGCAAATGAGTCATCTCCAGGATAACTAAATTATCTGAGCTTCCTTATTCTTCCACCCTAAAACAGGTTCCTTTCTTTGAGGCTCCTCTTTTATCAACCTTCTTTGGGTAGGGTGGACCCCAAGCCTGAAGTCCCCACTGCACAGAGCTGCAACATCCAAACTGCTGTCCTGGTTCAAGTCCGTTTGAAGATGGGCTGGCATTTTAACTTAGCGATAGCTGCCCTGAGTTACAGAAAATGATGAATAACTGGTCCCCATGAATCAGAGTGAGCTTGATTAGCCACACCAACTGCAAAAGGGGATGTGAAGCCAGGATGGGTTTCAGTGGTGGTGGTGGGTTTGCTCCATCCTGCTTTGATGACTGACTTCAAAACACTTTATTGCCCAAATAATGGCCTGCCACAGTTACCTTGCCTGACCAGGAGTAGTCCTCACCCTCCAACTGAGGTTGAGACCACATGGTCCTCCACAGAAGATCACTGTCTCATCCCTGAGAAGTTTCTTATTTCCTGCCAAAAGTAGCACATTAATTCATTTCTCCAACAAAAAAAAATCAGGAGTGATGTCTGATGAATCAACACATCACTCGTCTGGAGGGGCTTCTCCCTGCCTCTCTCCCAGGCTCAGACCTGCTCAGGTCTCCACACTAAGAGGCAGTGGTGGGCAGACTGTGGTGGGAGGAAGGCCCTATGAAGACACAGCCAAGCCCTGCCCTGACATCCCATTCTGAAAGTGCTGGTACAGAGTCTGAACCAGCAACACATAAACCAGGAAGGTTTGAAAAAGCCAGTCAAGGCCCTACCACTCACCTCAGCCACCTAAGAGAAAAGCTGAGATTCCACCAAGGTCTGTTGCTCCTTCAGCTGGGCAGGTTTTTATTGCTGCTGAGGGACTGCAGAAGCTCATGAAAGAGATGTAAGATGATTGATTGTGGTCTGCAAGGATCTACTCCAGGAGAAAGTGGCAGCAGACAGAGATCCTTAGCCCATGAGGGACATCTCAGCTATAGCTTTGCCTGGGAGCTGAAGCCACCGAGACACGTAAAAAACACGATCCAATTTTACAAGGGTAGGTAATCATGCCTGGGGAGTAATGGCCAAGAGATGTAGATCTTGCACTGTTTGCATCCTTCCCTGCCCTGGGTGAGCCAGGAGCTGGAGCAGGACATGTGGCAGGAGCTCACTGGGCAGGAGATTGCTTTGGTTCCTTCCAGCCAACAAGGTATGATAACCAAGGAGATACTTCTGAACATCTCTGAGTGGATAGGTGACTCCAGGAACCAAGATGTCACTTGTACAGTGTTCTGCTACGGGTGCAAGTCCGCAGAGGTCCTGATAAGACCCAAGGAATGGAAACCCACCATCTTCCAGCAGCAGCTGGACAAACCCAAGTCCAACTGTTAGTGCCCTGACAGCCATGGAGAGAAGGTGCCAGCAAAATTAGCAGCATCTCTTGCTGTCACAGTCGATGCTTTCATGGTACCATCCTGACAGTCTGTCAGCACCAAATAACAGGGTGAGGAGCTGGTGCCTCGGCAGCCCCATCAGGACCCCCCTGGCATCCAGGACAGAGCATCCCTCTGGCAATGACAGTGACAACAAGGAGCCAAGCCGCGTGGGAGCAGCAGGGGTGAGTGTCTGGCCCTGGCCCATCTCTGGTGGCTGGCGATAGCTGCAGCTCAGTGAGATGCTCTCTCCAGAGCAGCATTTTCTCAGTATTGTTGTTTGTGTTCTTCCCTCCCGTGTGTTTATCTGCAGATTCACATGCTACCCACGGCATTATAAATAAATCTGCAGCTGCTCAAAACCAGCAGACACAACTCTGGCCTGCTTCCCACCACCAACCACGCTGCTCCCCATGGGACGGCTAGGAGATAAGTGCCTGTCCTTTTCACTTTGAAGATGTTTTCCATGAGCAACTTTCCGCCAGCGCTGGGGCCGTTGCCACCACCACTGCTTGCACAACACATCTCCAGCTCCAGAACTTGACATCTAATGATACCTTATCACCACCACACCACCACCTCCAGATGATCAACAGCCACGCTAAGATACCACCAGGCTGATGATCTGCTATGGCAATGACCTGGATGGGGTCCCTCCTGCATGGTCTACAAGCAAGATGAGTGAGCAGATCTCAGCTGCACCAGCTCCTCCCATCTGGCCACGTCAGTACTGAGACCAGTGGGCAGACTTGGGAGGGGAGGACAAGACTGGGATCACACAAGGTGCTGGTGGGGACTGAGGACGCAAGCACAGGACGGCCAGGACTGGAGATGGAGAGCAACGGGACAGTGGCAGAGAAGCTGGAGGGACGGGGATTAACAGAGGAGCCCTACTTGTTGCAGACACACTTCTCCACATCCGGAAAAATAACTTCCATGGAGTTTTGCCAATTTAGACCAATTTACAGCATCTGGCCCTGAGTTTCTCAGAAGTCCTGGAAAATCCTTCACATTCACAGGCTCCAAACTCATCCAGATAAAGAAACAGCTGGACAAATAAATAGCCCCACAGATAGCTAGAGCCTCCACCCTCATTCTTCCACCCACAACTTTTTCCCTTCCCTTTTCACTTCTCATGTGAGCTCCTTCCTCAGGGTAGGAAACTTGCCAGCATTTTAACCCTGGTACAATATTATTAACACAAGGAGCATACTCCTAGGTTGACCCCAGCAGCACATCAGCTGTGGCCAATTCTGGATGTGCAAAGCAGGCAAGAAGTTGCTCAGGCCATTCCAATGGCCTGGGAGGAAAGTCATCCCAAGGCAGACAGATGGAAGATCTTCCATCAACACCATCCCCCAGACATGACCTGGAAGCCCACCTAATGCACCTCATCGGATCGGTCCAGGATGGAGGGATGCTGAAGAGCGGGCTCAGTGCCAGAGCCCAGATGGGTGGAGCCAGACTGGGATCTGCACTGGAGATGCCGTAGTGTGGGACAAACTCCTTCCCACAGGCACAGGTACTCCTGGAACTGGGTTTCCATCCTGGCATCAGACACAGCCACCACATCCTCATGGGGGAGCAGCTAATGAGAAATGTGTCTGCCCCTTGCCCCGAGGAGCCCTTGCCGCAGATCTGTTTACCCTTCCAGGAGTTGAAAGGCCCCTCTCTGCCTCCTGTGCTTTACTGGAGCCTTATTATAATATTCTTGCCAGCGATAGCTGAGAGGGGCTGAGCAAACCCAGCGGCCCTGTGCTGCAGCCCCGTGCTTTGCTTTGCCTGGCCAGTGGCCAGCGGAACAAACTGAAACCCAATCCCCCCCCGGCCGACGCGCTGGCGCGGCAACAGCGCGCTGCATTGTGCGCCCGCGGCTGCTGCTATTTGGATGCTCCACTCAGGGATCCACTTAAACTCCAAGAGGGAGAGTGATTGATAGGGAGCGAGAAGAGGCAGTTGACTGGGCTGGGCAGGGGACTGTCGGTGTCCCTGCTCACTCCCAGAGTCCCCAAGGCCACCTCAAGGGCGGCCGTAGCGGGTTGTGCTAGCGGTCCCAGTGCTGTGGTCCCAGCAGATAGGGACCTGACCATTCATCACCCTTCCCTGAAAAATAAGCTCCAGTCAGACTCAGAGACCTAAGAATAAGGGTGATGTCCAGCATCTCCATCACCCAGTGTTTCTGACCTACCAGCCAGCCCACCAAGCTGACAGTCCTGGGGGCAGGCGAGGCACGGAGCAGGGAAATCTCACCCCAGAGACACTACAAAGCATTGGCAAGGGCAAGCTGTCACCACTTCTGGGGATCCATGGAGCCTTCCCTGCCCGCTGGTTCACCAGGACACCACCCAAGCCCACTTGCAACCCTGTGAAACAGGAGTCAGAGCCAGCAGGGGAGCAGGGAACAGTGCTGGAAGCTGGTGGGGGTCAGCAGCACCTGCTGAGTCATCTTCACCCATCTACTGGGTGTTGCTGAGTTGCATGTGACAACTTGTAGAGAGGATTGATGTCAAATGAAGGGATGTCCCCAGGATGTCTTGCCCTTAGCACAGTTCAGCAGCCCCACTGGAAACTTCCCCTGTGATTTTCCACAGCTTTCTGGGGGGAATTCCATGAGCTGGACTATGCTTTCCCTATTCCCACCTGGATGCCTCCCTTCCCCTGACCCCCCACCACTCACCTGCCCACATGCATCACTGGACCCAACCTCAGGAGACCCCAGGGCTGATGCTGCTATGTAGGGGGAACCATGGAGACCCTGGGCTCCCAGGCCTTGCTAGACCAGGAAATAGGAAAAGCAGGACTGGGAGCGGAGCTGCACGTGGCCATCAGGCACACGCACACCAGTGGATGAGCCAGGAGCCAGGGCCAGGGGCACCCATAGTACAAGGCCAACACAGCTCCTCTTCAAAGCCCCTCTCCTCCCTCTTGTGAAGGCGTTGGCCGTTGCAGGTGTTGCCATGCACAGTGCTGGGTGTTTCCACTGCTGGAAAGCTCAAAACCAAAGGGAAAGTCCAACTCAACAGCCCCAGGGGGCCTGCAAGTCACCCAAACATGTGTCCTGCTTTCTAAGCTCCCAGCTGACCATCAGCCCGTGCAGGCAGACAAGCACCAGGGACCACGCCTCTCATCTGCACAGCCAGGAGTACAGCCCAGCTCCAGCTCTCGAGTGAGAGGGGCAGGGACTGGCAATTCAGATTTTGTGATTTTTCAACCTGGGGCCTCTTCTAAGAAGCAGTTTAGGCTGGATGCAATGCAGGACCATGCTCTGTCTGGCTGCCATATCACCCACAGTCATCCCTGCAGATGCATCCTCTCTGACCCCAGCTTCCCAACACCGTCTGCCCCAGAAGTCAGAAGAAACTTGATAACCCCACCAGAGACCCCAGAAAGCTGCTCCAGCAGCACTGGGAAGCCACGGTCCTTGCTGGCAGCATCTGTCCCAAAAGGAGCCAGGATTGGTAGGTGGTCTGAGTTCAGCCAAGGGCAGGCTGCCGGGAAGAGACAATGCAGATGCTAAATGCCAGCAAGCAGGGCCCCCCCACCGCTGCCAGCAATGCGGTAGCCACAGAGAGAAGACACAGATGCAGCCGTTTAACAGCCATTGCTACTGTCAGTGCTAATGACTCGATGCCTGCAGTGGCACTGACCCCATCGTCTGCCAGACACCTTCTGCGAGGGAATCCCAGGGTTAAGCAAGTGTTGTCCTCACCTGCATCCAGCCTCACCGACCTCGTCAGAACAGGCCCAGCAAAGACTAAATTCCCCACCAAGCCACCTCCCAGGATCAGGGCCATGTGCTCTGCCTCCAGGTCCCTCTTCCTCTCTCTAAGCCACAGGGGTGCTCCAGGAGGTTGGAGACCTCATGTCCGCAAGCTCCTTCTGCAGATGCTCCAGCCCTGAAGCAGCCAGCAGCCTCCACCACACGCTGCCCTGTCCAGCTGTTAGCGTGGCACAGCTGCCATACAGGGCTGACCCTGTGGCGTGGATGGGCACAAAGCTGTCACAGCTGGAGCCCAAACACAGAGCCCCTACCACTGCCATGCAGCAGCAAAGGCCACGTACAGCTCCTGGCTGCAGCAACCAGGGCAAAGAGATGCTTTACAACTTAATAACCTGCTCCCACCTCTGTGCTGGGAGCCAACTAGTACAAGATGTAACGCCCAAGGGTTCAGGGCCACATCACCTACTCTCCTTTGACTCCTCAGACCCACACTTCTGTATCCAAGACACAGACTCCTGCATCCCCAGACCCACTCTTCTGGATCCCCTGGCACAGAGGCAAAGTGACCTCAGGAGATTTGGGATGCAGCAAGAAGCCCCGAGGCTGCAGAGCATCACCAGGGTAGCATGTGCTTAGCTCTTGCATGACATCCATCCCTTTTCCCCACTAATGCCAGCCCATCATCAAGTGCAATGAGTGTCAAGGGACTGGGACGAGTGACATGAGCCCAGGGCATGGTGGGTTTTTGGCCTCCTCTGTTTCCCCTCCCCCTCTGGGGCCAGTGCCACCAGCCACCCCCACCCAGAGAGGGGACGGTGTGCGCAGCAAGCTCCCATCCCACCTCCCAGCACTGCTGGCACTAAATGAGGTTTTGTCACCCTGCGTGGTGGCACAGGCTGCAAGCAACTTGTTCCCAGCAGGCTCCAGAGCCCTGCTCAACATCCCAATTGAGCGATCCTTAATGGGCTTCAATTCTAATTTGCTTTTATTGGAAAACACAGATGGTGATCCCCCCATCCCCCCCTGCCCAAACATATACAGGGTAATAACATTTATGGGGGAAAGATATTATATCCAAACACAGCCCAGGCTCCAGCAAAAGCCCCGCTGCCATGCAGCATCATGCAGCCACGCCACAGAGCCCGGTGCCTGGCTTGCAAAAGCAGGGCCACACAGAGCCGCTGGCATGGCGGGGACAAGGGGAGGCAGGACCAGGCTCCAGCAAAGGAGAAGGAAGGACCAGGACTAGCCCCTGGTGCAGCCAAGCGAGCCCGGCAGGTTAACCTGATTAACTGCTTCCATGACTGGGTCCTTGCAAAGCCATGTGGGAAGCTGCCGGGAGTGGAGGGATGCCCAAAGCCGTTGCCAGGTTGGAGAGCTGTGCTGCTGTCCCCCAACTGCAGCCAGCCCCCTCCTGCCACCCAGATGGCTGCTCGGAGCATCCCTGGCTGCAGCCAGTGCCCTGCAACAAGTTCATGTCAGAGCTCAGGGTGACTGCAGGGAGGTGATGGCAGCACAGGGACATCAAGGGCAGGCAGGCACTGATGCACAGGCATCCAGGCCAGACCAGCCCCAGTGAGCAAACGAGGAGCATCAAGCAGCCCTCAGCTCTCATCAGTGCCCCAGGCACCCGAACACCAGCGCCTCAGGTGCTCCGGCAGAGCTGCCAGAGCTGCCGTGCAGAGTCCTGGAGCCTCCTCTGCACCCCGGCCCGGCCCAGCACCAGAGCAGATGGCTGAGCACCGATGCCCCTCTGCTGCCCACGGCCGGCTCTGCACAGGTACCTGGCAGCCAAACACACCCACATTTCACTGTTTTTACTGACAGGCTGTAAATTTGCTTCTGGTTGGCAGCTCCAAGCAAGAACAGCTTGTGAGGAACGGCAAGGCCAGCTGCAGGCTTGAGTTTGCCAAGCCATGGAGGGATGTCTTGTGCCCCAGGCTGCCTGTGGCAGTGGGGTCTTCATATCAGGCTCCCAGCCACAGGAAGCCTCTCCCTGGGACAGAGGCTGGAAATCCCAAAAGCCCTACAAGGAGCTTGGCTTCTTTCTAGCCCCTCCTGAGACCACAGCATCTCTCCACCACCACCCCTTTGGTATCTCCGGACATTCGCTCACAGCCATACCAGGAATGCAGACCCTGCCTCCCCTCTGGGCCCCCCCACTGCAGATAAAGCCACAGCAGAGCTGGCAGCTGCAGGCAGTGGGTATTTTTAGCAAGCTGCAAACATTTCCTTCCTTGGGAAAACCCCATCTTCAATAGCTCACCACAGAGGCTTCCTCATCCACCCCTGCGCAGTTCATTACGTGCTGATACAGCCTCCCCAGGCAGCAGGTTGAACCACGATGAAGCTCCACTGGTGGATGACACGAGACTCCTACTCACTGGTGCCCCTGCCTGGGAGAGGGATGAGCTCCATCCACCCACCACAGCACTGCCCACCAGGCTGGAGCCAGCCAGCTGCCCTCCATCAGGAAAGAGAATCTCTGAAGCAGGCAGGAGATGGGCTGTGGGACCTCAAGGAGTGAGAAGCCCTTCCAGGTACAATGGGCATCTGCACCGCAGCAGCACTGCCAGCGCCCACAAGGGCTGCATTGAGGAGCTGGGGGATCAGGGACCAGCACAGGAGTGGGGAATGTTCACACCAGGATGTATCTGCAGGTCTGCAGACCATCCTGAAGAAGGTGGCAGCAGCTTAGGAACCAGCTCTGATGCTCATGGGGCTGGAGGAGAGAACATGCCAGCATCCAGGCCACTGGGGTGGGGTCCTGGAGACCTAAGCTCTTATAGATATTAATTTCCATCACAAAACTAATACAACTGGTGTGGGCAATCACCGAGCAAACCTCATTTTGTCATGTGAAGAGAAGCTTACTGACGAACGGAGGATGAGCAGTTGCATAGGTGCAGCCATCACCTGGTTAGGTGTATGTGGGAAGCATTATTTTCACCCATCAGAAGAAACGCAGCCGGAGGTGGAAAAGGGGCAACTTCCAAAAGTTGAAAAGAATTATTAGTAAAAATTGATTAGGGGGGAAATGTAAACAAAACCAATGAAGAGTAATTACTGCTAGCTTAAGAAAACTTTGCCAAAATCTCATAAATCTGCAATCATAAAAGAAGGCATCTTGAGCTAAAAATTATCTTGGCTTTGAATAAAAGAAAAAAATTGCAGTAAAAATAAACACACTGTATAAATTTAAACCGGGGGAAGTTGGCAGCAGTAAATTAGCAGTTATAAAATGCAGACAGTTGCGAAAGGATGCATCTATGAAAAAAATTACTGCCAGCAAACATAAAGGACAGAAAAAGAGGACTTTTTAAAACACCAAAAGCAGACACAACCAGAGCTGTGGAAAGGCGAGTCCAAGGGGATGCTCAAGTGTGAAGTGAGGCAGCAAAGGCAGATGCCCCAATGCACCGGTCAAAAAAAATGTCTACACCAGGAGGGACAAGCAGATGTGATGGCTCCAGGCTGGGGACCATCACGGGATACTGAGAGCCCCAGATGTGCCTCAGACCCCTCTTGCTGGCAGCATCCCACCACCCTGGGCCGCTGCTCACCCTGCCCCATCCAGGAGCACAGGATGTGCAGTGTCAGGGCTACGTTCACAACTTTAGAGTTGTTTCCTGGCCAGCATCATCCCCAGGACAACTATCTGCTCTCAAGCAGCTCCTTCATGTGGTCAGTGAAGTCCCTACAGACCTGTGGGGCAAGGACAGCCCCAGGACCAACAGCTTTCCTCTCCTCTGCCAACACTCTCTGCCTTACACCAAGCAGGGACAGTGCAGTCTGAAGATGGGAAATTATTTCATAGCATCCCCCAGGGCTAGTGGAAAGGAGCTCAGGGTTCTCAGTTCAATCCCATCCCCATCACAGGACTGGGGCAGCCCAGGCTTTGCCTACCTGGACCTAGGAGAGCTCTAGGGATGGACATGCCCCAGTGCTCCAGGGACCTGCTGCAAAGTGATGCCGATACTTTCAGCTACTCAGCAAACCCTTCTGGGACAAGGAGGATGCCTAAAGCACACAGTCCAGGTACTGCCTGCAGAAAGGCCACGGTGACTCTGCAAGTACCCCTGTAGGATCTGTCCTGGTCCCCCCCAGGCATGATCACCAAGCCCCAGGAGAAGACACAACCCATTTGCTCTACAAAAGACACAGCAGTCACCCAGACAACTCAGCCAATGTCTTGGCAGGAGTCAAACCAGAGAGATGCCTGGGGCGTTAGCTGAGCAGCCAGGATGTAGGACAACACAAGGAGCATCAGGGAGGGTGGATCCCGTGCTGAGAGCTCTCCAGACGGAAAAAAAAAGGCAGTTTGTCCTCCTGGTCCCCATGCTGCACTGTTATTTCCTTGCTGTGCATCTCAGATGCTTTGTGAAGGAGGCTCAGCAACAAGGACACCCCCCCAGCAAGCTCTGAGGACAAAAGCAGCAGAGGTATCAGCTTGGATGTTGGCCACACATACCTAGGAGTTCATGGCTCCTCTGCATCTCTCTGCACTGCTGGTGTCATCCCCAGCAGCACTGATGCCACATGGCTACTGGGCATTGTAGGATGGGCAAGTGCAAGCCAATGGCAGTGCCTTACGGGCAGGAGTCAAGGTGGGGAAGGACAGACAGCTGCCACCATCTTCTTCAGTGGGGAAGGTCTGCTCCACTGCCTTTTCTCATTGTGGGTAAGAGGCTCTTCTTGCACGTATCACAGCATTGCCCAGCTCTTCCAGAGCATGTCTGTGCAAGGAGGAGGTATTGCTTCCATCCAATGCCTGGCAGGGAAACTAAGGCAGGGAGCCCTCCCCACCACCTGCCCAGGAGAGGCTGGTGAAATTGTGGGGCACCTTGTCCTCTTGCAAAGCATGGTTTTGGCTTGGCACTGATCAGCACCCCTGGACCCTTTGAGCACACAACACTGCAGGGACACCACAGCGGCTGGCACTGCCCATGCAAACCCAGGGACACCCACTTGGAAGCAAACTCACCCAGAGGCACCTGCAGACCTGCGGGTAAGACTTGCCCTTGAGACAGGCTGTGTCTGCACCCTCTCCCTGGCATCCTAGACCTGCAAGGGCTCTTTGCATGGGTGCACACTGGGGACGATGAAAGGATCCACCAGGCACATGCCTGTTTGCTCCACATGTGCAAAGCCACCCTGCCAAGAAAAGCGCAGCCCAGAATCCTCCAGGCACCATAGGATGTGCTGACAAACCCCCACAGCTTGCTGCTCAAGCCTCATAAAAGCACCATCCTTCCAAAATGTAGTGTTCAGGGTGACTGAGGCATTACCTGACCACCTCCTCAGCCCTGACATGGGAAACCAGGCGAAAAGTCTTGTGCAGGGGATGCACCACCCCCCAAATTCCCTACTCAGCATGAAGCAGCCTTTATAAATCAATGTCTGCAGGAGGAAAACACAGGAGGGAGCAGCAAGTTCAGCCTCCCCTTGCTGCTGCACTCCTCATGATCCTTGAATCACTCAAGTGCCATGGGAAGTGATCTCTGGAGGGGTCAGGTCCCATCGCCTGCTCGGTGAGGGACTCTGACCTATGGGGTTTGCTTGAGCACCCAGGGATGTGCCCAAACCCCTGGAGCACTAAAAAAAAAGGATGTTCCTCTTCTCTCATTTCACAATGCTGTGCTTGGTCCTCTTCAATCACAGCACCCTCTCCTCACCCCTGCTTTCAGGAGATGGAGCCCCCTGAAAGCATCCCAGCAGGTCTTGCTGCAGACATACAAGCCACCAGCCACAGTGGCTGAGCCATGGGAAACCACCAGCACCTTGCACTACTGTCAGGGACACAGGAGGTGATGGGCTGCTGGCTCTTAGATGCATATGACAGGCAATTCCCATAGCCAAGGGTGGCCACATTGATGTCCTCAAGAGCAGACCTGCCTGCCAGGCAGAGGGTGAGCTTGCATGCACAGCTTCATGTGTGGTCATTGTATCTCCAGAGCACCTGGGGTCACAGCATGTGCCAGAAAGCTTGGTGATCCACCAGTGCAGCAAAGAGCCCAGAGGCTGCAATGCCACCACAGCCCAGATGTGACCATCCAGCTGCCTGTCCCAAAGGAGGGTGAGCACAGCCCAGGGCTCAGCAGTAGCACCACTCCTCCCAATCAGGAAGCTGGAGCAAATCTGGCTGATTTAATCTCAGCGGGTGCAGAGCCTGCCTGTGGGAGAGGTGTCCAACGCCTCTCGCCATCCACAGGGCAGAGTGGCTGATGTAGCAAGAGCAACAGTCCCATGGGAGATGGGCTGCTGCCACAGGCATGGGGGCTGCCAGTACCACGGGTGACAGGCTGCTGCCACAGGCAGCCTTGCAGGGCACCAGGGCTCTTCTCATCCTGCTGGCAACACTCCACTGCAAACACTGCCAGGCTCTGCTGGCTTCAGTAAGTCCCTCCTGCCCTAACACATACCTGGCTGCTCACCGGGAACACCTGGAGCATGAACGCCGCCCTCCGAGCTGCTCACCCCAAATGCACAAGGCAAGTCTCCCTAAAAACCACAGCCCAGTGGTCAGTGAAAGAGGGACCAGCCAGTCCCTGTCCTGCCCAGATGTCCACACCCCATTGCATCCCACCGGCCCAGGCTGTGGAAAACACCTCCTTGGAGTGAAAAATATCCCCTGGATCTCAGGAGGCACCTCTCCCACCCTCAGAGGATGCAGTGCTCTTCCCCTCCTGGTTTATCCTGCCTGGAGAGCAGAGGTGCTGGGACTGGCACAGCCGTCCCCAGCAAAGCCAGTGTGGGATGCCCGGGGCTGCTGGCCCCAGCTACCCATTCAGGCTGCCGGCAATTTATAGATGAATAAAACCCCATTGGCTGCACCTTTGTTTACTCCTCTCAGAGAAAATAATTAACTCTTGATGCAGTTCTGACTCACAGGACCTGGATGTAAAGATCTTGGTAAAACCTTCAAGCTCCCCCACTCCAAGGACCAGCAAAACCAATTACAATGTTCCCCACGTCACGCCGGGCACCGAGCCTGCCCACGCCAGCTCCACACACCCACCTGTCCCTGTGCCGTGATGTCCCCAGGCCAGGACTGATCCCCACTGATCCCCAGGGAGCATCTGCAAGGAGCAAAACCCTGCACCAGGGTGCCTGGGAAAGAAGCCACCGAGGGATGGTAGAGGTGGGGTTAGAGTTTGGGCAGGGGCATCTCCGCAGGCACACACTGTACCGTCACCAAGGAGGTGGCAGCTGCTGACATCCAGGTGGTTTCCACTGCAGAGGAGCTGGGCAAGTATGAAACAAGAAGATCAGACCTTCAGTGCCTTTTATCTCTGATAACGTTTTTTTTTTCCTTCAGATACCACGTCTGACATGGTCACTTATTTGATAAGGCCCCCACAAGTGAAATGTTGCTTTGCAGAGACAGAGGTGACAAGAGGGGGCACACCCAAGTGCCTCGGTCAAGCGCATGGGCCCTCTAAGGTGGCACCTGGGACAAGGCAGAGCACCAAGTGAGGTGCCTGGGAGCAGAGCCCTGACCAGTATTCACTACAGGGATGGTGCAAGGCTTGCAGATGCTCACTCAGCACTTGGGGGCAGCACCTCCTTTGGTCACCCCCTAAGCAAATAAGGAGTTTTCTGCTCCCCACAGACCCTGGAAAACACAACACTGAGCACCCACAAACTGAATGTATAAACCAAATGGTTTTGACCCATTTTTTCCACAGCAAAGTACCCTGGGTGCTGACACCCCCACTAGCCTGGGGACAGAGGGGACCCTGACACGAGCCCTGCGGTCAGTGGCTATCTGCAGCGGGGCCAGTTGTCACAGATGTGGCAGCGGGTGTCCAACCACAAGGACAGGCAAACAAAGGACAGTTCATGGCTCCATCGATCCAGAGGTCAGACGGGTGAAGCTCAAACATCTGGTCCGACGCTCTGCCCAGCGCCAGCCAAAGGACTTCCCCGGGTTTATTTGGACTAGCGCACATCTTTCAGAAGAAAGCATCCAATCCTGCTGTTAAATTTCCCAGGATGGAGAGCCCTCTCCAGCCCCAAGTTGTGCCTGTCGGGAAGGACCTCGGGCAGCCCAGGCTAAGTGCCAGCTGACGCTGCAGCAGCCACGATGCCTGCAGCTGGGAGACGCCTGTGTGCAGCAGGGTAACCCTGACTGGCAGTTTGCATCCAGGCATCTTTGCATTTATTAGCATATCCCTAGAAACTGAAGCTTCCCTAAGACGTGCATCATCAGGGAGATGTTTGCTCTGGGGTACCCAGAGAGGCTGGGGTGAGCAGGGCCAGCCCAGCGTGCTCCTGCATCAGGCAGTGGGAGCAGGGCTTCAGTACCGAGCGCTGGCACCTGCTGAGGCCAAGCACAGGCTCGCACAGGCTCATGTGTTTCTAAGCCAGAGAACAGCCTGGCCAGGCTGCCTGGCCATCCCTCCAGCCCAGCACGTGCCCTAGGACAGCTGGAGACAGAAGGGTATGAGCTGGAGGGAAGAGCCCCAGGGGTCAAAACCAGTTTATGAGAAATCAGTCACCTTTGATCTACAGATTACAAGCAATAGCAAATCGACTACATCCCTGGGTGAGCTGCTGCAGTTAATTAGACGGTTTTTATGCTCTTCTACCAGTCTGAATTAGTCCAGCTTCCAAGCCACAGAGAACTGCCCTGATAAATTAAACAGACCTTCACAATTAATAAGCCTTCCTCCAGGCTGGTACCAGCAGACAAGGCAGAAGACACTCCTTAATCTGTTGGATAAAGCAAACTATGGACAAGTTTTCCACACCTTGAGTCATGACTGTAGCTTGATTATTTTTGATTCTCCTTCAGCTGTGAACACCAGAGAAGGACCCATCATCACAAGGAAAGGATAAACTGGCAGGACCTGGCTCATCAAGCAAAGGACCTGATTAGCTCTTCCACTTCAGGAAAATGCATTTCAAACATTTTCTGAGGGTTAGAGATTTCCCTGTTAGCATCCACCTCGTTCCATAGCTGTGGACCACACTTTCTGCTCCCATGAATACCATGGCCATACTCACACACGCTTTTGTTACCCTTATGCATCAGATTTTCTCATGTGTAACCCATTCGTCCTCTCCCATCTCTATTACTCTCCCAACACTGGCTCTTGCTGAAGATGGGGTCTCATTAGCAATGCTGCCCAAAAAAGTGGTGGTGACCCACTTAAGAGTATTTTCCTATCAATGGCCAATTTTAAGCCCCTTTTCAGGACATACCTGGAAATGCATTTCTTGCTGGAGCACCACGGGAACCCCCCCATACTCCTAACACTGCTGAATTGCACATAAATGGCTTGAAACCTCTGCTTCTTTGCAGCCACGCTTACGGTGACTGACTCACCCATCCCCTGGTTTGAAAGCACTGAGTGCTGCCCCTTTTCCACTGGCTGAGTGGAGAATGGCCAACATCCCATGAAAACCATCACTGAGAGCTTGTTTTTCCCTTGGTATGCATCCTCCATGGGGTTTCCCAGCTGGCTGTTTCTTACAAGAGCTGCCCCCAGCTGCCCGTGAGCCTGGTGAGGACCATGCACAGCGGCTTCGGGACCCAACCCTCCCCAGCATCCCGACCCCCCGTCAGCAGGTGAGTCTCTGCCTCGCTCCCAGAGGCTTTTATTAGAAACACACAGTCACAAAACCTTGCAAGTGGAATCCATTACACAGCATTTAGTACGTATCATTTGTATTTCACAGCCAGCAATCGCTCTGATTTCACACGGAAACGGCCATTAAAAAGCCCGCTGTGGCTAATGGGAAAGAACGGGTGCACCAGGTGGGAGCAGAGATGGAGGGAGCATTTCCAGGCCCGGGATGAACCTGCTCCCATGTCTGGATACCTTTCGCAGCCACAGCCTCTCCCACCACATCCTCCACTTGCGAAATGCTGTTGGCATGCGGCAGAAGACAAATAATTCACTCCCATCTGACTCAGATGCTGGGATATGGTTGCAAGTTATTAATCTAAGAGAAACTCTGAAGCACTCCAGCATTTAAGTTATCATCACTCCTGTGAGGTATTCTGGATGTCTGCAAACATTTCTGGTTCCTGCACAGCAGCAGTATTGTGAACCATGCCTTGGAGATACATCCACCTCCTCCCTGTGCGCTCTGTTCCCCAGACCTCCAGGGTAGGATCTCTGGGATAGTGGGGACCCATGACCAAATGGGACCATCAAGGTAATGATGGACCACCAACATTTGGGGCAGAGTAAGTGCAAGAACAAAAAACAAAGACATGGTTTAAACCCTGAACTTGGGCATTCCCAGAAAGATACAATTTCCTACAGAAAAGGCTGAAAGGAATGAAGAGAAAACACAGCTTTCACCTGTGGCCAGCTGTGCAGAAAGCCTCTGATCCCACAAAATGAGAACCGTAAGTGACTCCAGGATGGTCAACTTGAGTCAGAAGAGACCTTTTCAAAATACAAACTGTGACTTGGGAGGTTGAAGTTGGATATTAAGGGATTTTTTACAACATTGCTTCCTGGGAGGGCTGTACAGCCTTGAGTCAGGCTACCAGAGAGGTGAGGGGTCTCCAGCACTGGGGGTGTCCAGGACCTCACTCGGCAAATCCACAGTCACCCTGATCACTGCTGTGACTGGAGCAGGGAGGACCTTAGGGACAGGGACATCAGAGCTGGGCATTTACTCTGATCAAAGATGGAGATGCCTTGGTTTACTGTTGGAGTTGAAAAGTCTTGTTCTCCTAGAAGGTAAGCAGATGTAGCAGGACCTCAAATCACTTCCCCAGTACAACATCTCCTGTATAATGATGAAGCCACCATCTATCTCATCCAGACCCCTGTTTGCCATCTCAGTGCTCCCTTCTTCTGGCAGCTACAAGACACAGCTTTGCATTTTGCCCACAGGAAGGTTGGCTGGAAACACAGGCTGGGAAACTCTCTCGTGCATCACCCAGGCCCATCTCTGCATCCACCATCCAAGGAGTAGGAGCCACCCTGTACCACTGACAATACAACACCCGCTGCCTACTCCAGGATGCCCATCTGCTTAGTATTATAACTTATTTCGTGGGGGGGGAAATAGCATTAGTTTTTCTCTATTGTGTTTTGGAGCAAAATTCCAAAGACACCAAGGCATGAGGATAAAACAGTACAACACACATGACAGAAGGGCAGCATGTGATGGACACAGAGCCAACAACTCAGCGCTCAGCACCAGATTTCTGCTTCTTGCACTGCCTGGGAACACTGGTGCCTTGTACCTGTCAATATCTGTCACCATTACACTAGCTCATACCCTGCCATCGGTGAGGACAGGCTCATTACATAATTTTAATGCACAGAGTGCATTAAAGACCCTGAGGTCTCCAATTGCAGGCCTCATAATGACACAGAAAGAGGGCAGAGCCACCCGACTGGAAGCATGTCATGGCCACAGCACTGGTGATCACAGCCTGCCTGGGACAAAGGCTTTGCCCCTTACTCCAAAGGCATTAATCTCCCAAATCTCAGAAAATTTGCAAGCAAAGTCAACCGGGAAACAGGAGTGAGAAGTACAAATTAAAATCAGAGGCGTTTTGGACTAGACAGTCTTCAGAGGTCCCTTCCAACCCAAACCATTCCATGACTCAAAGAAAAGCTGAAACACCCTTTTATTTCTTTTTAAGGGTACAATATGACAATCTAAGAAGACAAGTTCAGCCAAAGCCAACCTCAGTTACAAAGTGCTCATGACAACCACATGTAAAAAGGCAATGCATGAGCAATGGAAGGAGAATAAGCAGGCAGCTCATATTTTGTTGTGACTGGTATGAACTGATGTCCCTGCTCACTGCAGGGGGTTGGACTAGATGACCTTTAGAGGTCCCTTCCAACACAGTACGTTCTATGATTCTATGAACCAAAGTGAGTTAATGAGGGAAAACTATGGGAAAGCCATGGCTGGGATGGCTGAAGACAGTGGTGGTGTTCTCTGAAGCACATAGACAAACTGCTAAGTAAAAATGCTAAAATTCCTAGAAACAGAAAAACAACACATTGACAATGGCCAGGGATGGAGGTGCTGTCACCTTTCTGAGCCCTGCTTCACCACTGCACCACTTTCTGGGTGGTTAATTTAGGGGGTTTTTTTTGACCTGCATGCAGTCAGAGCTTCTCCTGCTGCAGTTCTTCATCAGCTTGTGAAGGATAATCCTGCTCAGGCAGTTTGTGTCTTTATTAGGAAAGTAGGATGGTATTTCTACAGCCCTCAGGAGGACTGGGCTGCTTCCTCCTGTTAGTAACAGGGGATTCCTTAGCTCATACATAACCAACAACCCAGGGACCGTTGGGCTGTAGTTCTCTTTAACATCACAGACGCCGTGTCCAAGTGCCTAGCAAATGACTAAGATTTTGGCCACAGCTGGAATGGACACGTCAAGACCATGCAGTGACCAAACAGCTCACTTCTTGTCTACATGGACAGTGGCTGCGTGGAGGTGGGAGAAGCCACAGCCACAGTTTATCGCCATTTCCAGGCTTTTCAGTTAAAAAACTTTCATCAACAAGCCCAAGGAACCACGGGCACATGAAATTCCTGTATGGCACCTCCACACCAGGCTGAAAAATCAAATTCTGGGAGTAGCCTTTAACATCAAATTGAATGAAAGCACAAGAAAGCTCCACAGCCTGGTTCCACTACTGGTCAAGGCCTGTATGAACTGGGCAGTGGTGCAAATCTACATAGCTCTTTCCAGCACCGTGTTTCCAGAGAGTATCCCCATCTCCTTTGCCAAGCAAGGGAGAGATGAGGCCAGAAGCACTTTGGAAGGCGTGAGGAGATTTCAGAAAGATCTTTATCAGTTGCAACAGCAGCCTGAGGAAAAGATGGTGCAGATCCATGAGCCTCACCAGCCAGTGGAGGGCACGAGGCAGGGGGCAACTTTCTGGCTGAGATGTATCAGAGCTCATAACACTTCAGGGACAGGGATGGGGAGAGGGAAAACTAAGAAAATCAAACACATTTCACAGTGACAGACTCAACAGAGTTCAAGAATTAGCAAGCAAGAGCCCATGAGGGGACGCCTGGGAGAAGAAGAAAGCTGCTAAGTCCTTGAAGGCACTAATGCAGAAGAAGGACCACGTTTAGTAGATGCACCATGATTATAACATGGGGAAATGGGAGGCGTTCAAGGTCTCGCTCAGCCTGGAATCACTTCTGGGAAAATAATGAAAATGCTGATGTAATTCAAATCATAAAGAATTAAAGAACAGGAGTATAATTAACACCAGTCAACATACTTCTACAGGAAACAGGTCTTGTCAAACAAATCTGATTTCATTCTTCGCTGAGATTACACATTCGACTGGTGAGAATAACCTTGCACGAGGCAGGAGGCTCTCTGACCACCAAAACCAGGAGGCGTGACGGCAGCACGGGAGCAGAGCCAGCCATGCCATCGACAGCCGAGCCGTTGCCAGGGCACACATCTCCACGCCGCCCAGAACATGCTAAAGGGATTAAGAGCTGATTAGCTGGCAGATTTCAAGTCGCAGCTCCCAGCATTGGACCTCAATGGGCTCTGCAGGAACCAGTCCTAGATTAATTTTTGTCTCCCAGTCAGCATGATGGAGAGGGCTGAGGGAAACTGATGCTGAGGTATCTCATGCTCTTCCAGGCTTGCAGAGCATCCTCAGGTAAAGGGTATGGAATTGACCTCCCTTGGCATTTTCCATATGAAAAAATAATGCTTCCACTTTAATGCAGTTGTTAATTTTCTACAGATAGTAACAACAGAGAGAAAAGGGCCTCCGAGGACAAGCCAGATGATCTAATACAGCCACCCCAGGCAGGTGGACTGAATTGCCCTCTGCAGGATGCTAAGGGAGGGGGCCTTGCTAACAGCTTACATTAGAAACCCCGATTTTGTGCTGGTGATTAAATTGATCAAATAATCTTCAAATGAAAGTTGGGGGGGGATAGGATGGGGACAACACAGTCCTGAAAATAAATTAAATGCTGTTGGGAAGAGCACTGGAAAGCCTGTTCTCCTCCAGCAAACACCCCTCGAGCTGGTGTGGCGCAGCAGATACAAGCACCAGCCAGGAAAACTCCAGATGGTCCCAGGGATGCAGTCACACTGCTTGGGGACAGCTCCCCATGCCCGGCTCTGGCACCGCAGCACGGACTCCTTTCCCACCCGACAGACGTTCACTGTGCGTGAAAACAACAGGACGGCTTCAGTCCTCTTCCAAGCAAGCAGGTGTCCCCGACAGGACTGCCACCACAGCCGGGACCTCCGCGGGGCCCAGAAGGATTAGGGCTGGGGCTGGGTGCGCAAACAAATGCCGACCTTGCTCCTCTTTCCCCTTCACTGCTGGGAAAGCAGGAGCATAACCATGGATTTAAGGTTTCCAGGAGAGAGAAGATGACTGTTGCAGGCAGGAGAATCTACAAGGTCCCACAGATGAGCTGCCCCAAGACACAACTGCGATGTGCACAGACCTGCCTCAAAGACACAGCAGCCGGGACAAGCAACATCCTCGGCACCACCCACACCCATCCATTCCCTGCCCTGTGGCTCCCCCGAGGGTGGACGACAAACCTCAAAGCACCCCACGAAAGTCCTATAGATGGTATTAAACTGGGGGGTCTTCCACAGCAGGGGCTACACATGATGGTGAAGGTGGGAGCACACCCACGACTAGAAAGAGACCACTTGGTGCCTGGCCTGAGCTTTAGGACTTTCAGCAGTGTCTGGGAACTTGCTCAAGATGCAGCAAATACAAGACACATCTGAGGCGTGCTGGAAGATGGCAGAGGAAGAGTCTCAGGTCACTGTCTGCCCAGTGTCAGGGAAACCTCCAGTGCCCCAGCGAACTGCAAGTCTACATAGAAAAAGCCCTCAGCAGTGGGGAGGGAGCAGCTGCTGTTGTCAGTGCTTTCTGGGCTTGTCACGCCTGCCTTCTACCCCCTGCCTGCCCAGCCAGATCCTCTGACATCCAACACCACCTCTGCCAAGCCAGCCCAGTTGGGTTCCCTCACTAATGCAAGCAGAACAGTCATCCTTTGGGGGCTCCTCTACAGAAGAGCCTCCCCCTCAAAAAAAAAAACAACACAAAAAGACTTAGTCAAAGCAAATGCCTGACCCATTAAGAGGAAAGGATCTCACAGCCAACAGAGGAATGCTTGGGCTTGATGGACTGTTTATAGAGTCTTTTATAGGAAGGATGGGTAACCTAATCCCAACTACAACATTTTTTATGCTGCTCTATGAGGGTTCAGCTGTGATTAAACTGTTGGCACAGTCCCATGGCACATAAAACCATGGAGACCGGCAAGGCTCATCCCTGCCAGAGCCCTGCAAATGCAAGCAGCAAAACTATTCCAGGCATTAAAGGCCGGTGAGCCCCACCGTGGGCAATCCCCACTCACAGCTCCAACAGGCCTCACTGGCTTCGGAGACGGAAATAAAAGCCACTCAGCAGTTGCTGTGCTGATCTCTACTGAGTATTTACCCCTGCTGCAGTCCAGAGAAGGACAAAGGACATGCACCCCCCAGGACTCATTTTGGGTCCCAGAAGCTGTGCACAGAATACTCAACTGCTCTTGCAATAATCTGCTCCCAGCAGTGTGCTTCCATGTCCTTCTCTCCTACAGGCAGTCCCAGGACCAGCCCGAAGCCCTCTGCTGCTCTCCACCAGCCTCCTAAAACACTGGATAAATCCTACAGCAGCATTTTCTGAGCAGTTGAAACACTACATTTTGAGCCACCCTCACTAAACTGAGACAAGCCAAGTTGTGTGTCCCCCCTGTCTCTACCAGGCTGGAGCAGAGACCATGGTCCCTGGCATGGGCAAAGTTCTCCCAAGAGCCAGCCTCTGGGGAGAGGACATCCAAACACCTCCACTTGACTCAAGCAGATGTTGACCAAGGAAACCATGACCACCTGGGACAAACCACCCCCAGGGTGCTCTAATTGGACTGCCTGAGAAGGAAACAAAGATTTGGAGGGGGAAAGATGGGAAGAGCAGGTTCCTCCAAGCCCAGGCTTGGCGCACAGTCACACCAAACCCATGCTGGAGGACAGACTTGTGCAGTAAAGCAAAGCTCCCCCTCCAGACCTTCAGCTTAGCTGGAAAGGGGAAAAGAGGGGATCTGGGGCAGGAACCCCCTCTGCCACAACACAGTGATAGGTATGGACATGGCATGTGCATCCTCGGAGTGAGGTTGCTCGACATCAGACTGGCAGGGTCTCCATGGGCATTGCTGGTGGGTGGGACTTCTTCAGGCAACTTGAACAAGATATTTGTTTCATTTTATTTTCATAGAACTGGAACAGAACCAAGGCTTTTGTTTTCTTTTTTTTGTTTGGCGTTTTTTTTGGCTTTGTTAACTCACCCATCCATTTGTCTAGTCACCCTCATGATACTCCCTGGCATGATGCATTGTCTCCTCCACCACGCACCCATTCTAGGTGGGCTCCCAACACCCTTGTTAGTCCATGGCCATACGAGGTGGCCTCTCAGAGTTAAAGTACAGAAGCCTATTGAGCACGAGAGCCTACTGATGATTTCAAACTCTTCTTCTGCATCAAATAAAAGACACAACCAGCTCAGAAGCCCTGCCTTGAGCATCCCCAGCAACAGCAGCCAGGAGATGGACTTGTCCCTCAGCGCACAGCCAGGCTTCTTAATGTGGGATGGGACTTTGCCAGTAGTTTTCTTTTAGCTCCGCACAAGTGTACAGCAC
This sequence comes from Megaceryle maxima, assembly GCA_024605025.1. NCBI lineage: Eukaryota > Metazoa > Chordata > Aves > Coraciiformes > Cerylidae > Megaceryle > Megaceryle maxima. The sequence continues at coordinate 13,413 of JANHGN010005721.1, read as the reverse complement.
ATTCCTGCTGCCAAAAGGAAGGAGACCCGGCAGTGCTTTCAGATGCTATCACCTGAGCCTGCGCACTCATGTGGTTTCTCCTTCCAGCACACGTAGCACAAAGCCCAGTGCACCAGGCACAGGGCGATGGGCACCCTGATGGACACGCCACAGGCGAGCACACAGCCATGGCCTGATATGCTGCCAGCACCCCCAGGAGACCCACAGCAGGGGCCAAGCCCTTCTCCACCCTTCTGGCCACCAAGCAATTTGAGGCTGGTGGACGACACACCCAGGGCTGACCTCACAAATCCCATTTTTTTCCCTTTCCCCTCTGTAGCCCACACACCAAGGACCTCCCAAATGCACGGTGAAATGCTGAGTCAGCTTTCCAAGGGCTCAGCACCCACAAATCGGGGCTCGGGTCATATTTAAGCCACTGAAATTACAGGGCAAGACTTTTTATTGAGGGTGACCTGCTTTGCTGCCCCTGACATGAAGCCACATAGGCAGCCTCTGTCACCCCATCCGGCATGCCACAGGGACATGAAGGCTCCACTGGTCCCTCCTGCTGGTCCTCAAACATGCCACTCCCAAAACTACTGCAGCCCTGGTCAGTGTCCCCCACACATCCCTTACTTTCCAGTCCAAAATTCAAGCCCCAGCCTAGAGCCCCACCTTCTCCCAGGCAGAGGCATACGGAAACTGGGAGCAACAAAGCAGCGCTGTGAGACTCAGCCCGGAAAGGTTGTGCTTCACCCTTAGTCCTGCAGATAAACAGGGACATGCTCCTGCAACGCCAAGGGATGAAAGCAAATGCTGGGGATGAGCTGGCTCCTCAGCTTTTGGCACATGCCCATTTGCCCCCCATGTGCACACTCATAAGCCATGTGCCACCAGGATGGGGACAGCCGCCTGCTCAGCCCTGGGGTTTGGCCCGGGGGAATCAGTCTGGAAAAGCCTTATTTGTATGTGTCTACACCTCCTGCCTGCCCTGTGGCTTGCCATAAACCAGTGGAGCCCAGGAGACCTTCCCAGCCACTGCCTGACCCAACGAGGAGCATAAGCAACACCCCAGAGAGGTGCAAGGTTTAGCTAAACCCAGGAACAGAGACCAGATGACAAATGTGAGCAGCTGCCAGTAAATTCAGCATTTCCAGAGGATCTGTGTTTATCAAAAGCTGTCACTTTCCAGCCAGAACAGGTGTCAGTCACAGCAGAATCTTGTGGCAGCTATTCAAGCTGAAGGCACAAGAGTTTGACATCAGACCAAAGGAAAAAAAAAAAATAAAGAAAATAAAAAAAGCATCCTTGGCAACTTCTCTGCTCTCTTTCTCGCCTACAGCCTTCGAAAAAGAAAGGTTAAGAGCCGAAACCAAGAGAAAAACAGGTGTATCAGGCACTGTCTCTGTGCAGCTGGAGCACAACCACCCAAAGCAGGCATCTCCCCATCACTAGGTGATGCTCAGAGCAGATCTGACCCCCTGTGACAGAGCCACATCACCAACCATCACCCAGCTGCCACAGGTGGACTCAAAGCAGCACCCACCTGCCCTAGGATGGCTCTGTTGCACACCTGAGCTGGCCTCACCCCACCTGCAGGCTCAAGGGCTGCCTGCTGCCTGGAGACTTAGACCGAGCACACCACAGCAGAGCCCGCGCTGCCTGCTCGACACTTCCCGCTGGCCAGACACCAACCCCTCCTACCGCTGCCAACATCCTAATTAGCACCTTTCCTGCGCCCGCCCTGCTCCCGCCTGCTCTGCATCTGTCCAAGGACTCTCTTCAATGTTCTCCAAAGCTACCCCAAAGCAGACAAACGGGGACAAGTCCCAGAGGTGCTGGGCACCCCTTCCCCTCCAGAGCAGCTGGCACAGGCTGCTCCTCCAGCCCACGCCAGCACCCCGCTGCTCTGCTATATGTCTGCTGTCAAGGGATTTCCACATGGCATCATGCACACTTCTCTGTTTATCCTTTCTGAGCCTCCAGAGCGGTGCTAACAGGCACCAAGGGTGAGAGAAACCAGGGAGGGTCCTTCTTACACTGGGACCACCCATCCTTCTACAAGGTGAGCCCTGGGGCTTGGTTTCAGCAGGGATGGGATGGCTCCAGGCTCCGCACAGCAAATGCATTAGCCCAGCCTGGCAGGTAATTGTCCCTGGTGGGGCTGCTCAGCTCTACCTGCCTTGATCCACCCCCTCTCTGCCACAGCATCATGCCCCATGCCAGGGAGGAGGAAGCTCAGAGGGGCAGACATGTCCACCCCACCACCCTGGCACCAGCCATTCCCCACATCCAGGCACTGGCCACTCTCTGCTCCCCAGGGGAAAAGAAAAAACCCATCACCAGCTTGCTCTCCCTCCCAGAGCTGTGCCAATTTGTCTACCCGAGCTGTGAGGATGCCACGTGCCTGCTCTCATTTGACACGCGGGTGCTCTCCAGGAGTGCACGCAAGTAGCTCACATGCCGGAGCGTGCACGCAAAGGCTGGGATGAGCACACAGACCCAGTGCTCGGCCACCTGCAATGGGCGTTCCGCAAGCAACCTTGGAAGTGGGGAGGATCCTGCAGGAGAGAGCTGCAGGAAATGCTGTCCCAAAGCTGGCATGCCACAATTAACTGTCTGCAGCCTGGCCAGCCCCTCTCGCTGCAGGCAGCGCGCTCCAGACGGCTTCTGCACCTTCTTTTACTTCATCTGTGCTGCCCCCAGTTCAGGCGTTTCTCCGGCTCGCTTCGTCCCCTGATACCAGACAGGCTTAAAAGTAAAACAAGGTGAAGATTTATTAAGTGAGGCTCACCATAAAGGTCTCCAAGTTGCAGTTGGGGAGCCTGGAAACGGGATTACAAGCAAAGCAAATCCTGAAACGCGACAGTAACCTCTGTGTGGCCAGATGTGACCCGGGACGTGCTCCAGCCCCTCTCACATCCAAGCACGTGGCGTACACCGGCCGGGGCAGCTGCCCTGGGTACTCGGTTTGGGCAGCAAGGGTTCAGTAGTGAGAGGGCCTACAAATGTGGCTTCTATGAAAAGCTGATAGAAGGTTCCCTCGTGGCCAAGAAAGCCAATGCCAGCAGGCTCCAAGATGGACCCACTGCTGGCCAAGGCCAAGCCCATCAGTGACGATGGTAATGCCTCTTTGATGACATATTTAAGAAGGGGGAAAAAAACTACACAACAGCAACTTCAGCTGGAAAGAGGAGTGAGAATACGTGAAACAACTCTGCAGGCACCCAGGTCAGTGAAGAAGGAGAGGTAGGAGGTGCTCCAGCACCCCTGCAGCCCAGGGTGAGAGGCTGTTCCCCCACAGCCCATGGAAGATAACCTGGGAGCAGCTTTCACCTGCAGCCCATAGAGGACTCCACACCAGAGCAAGGGGATGCCCAAAGGAGGCTGTGACTCTGTGGGAAACCTGCACTGGAGCAGGCTCTGGGCAGAACCTGCAGACCTGTAGAGAGGAGCCCATGCAGGAGACCAGGTTTGCTGGCAGGACTTGGGACTCCACAGGGAAGCCACACTGGAGCAGTCTGGGTGTTGGAAGGACTCACACTGGATAAGTTTGTGGAGAACTGTCTGCTATGGGAGGGACGCCAGACTGGAGCAGGTGAAGAGTGTGACGAGTCCTCTCCGAGCAGCAGAGACAATGGATGATGAACTAACTCACTCCCTGTCCCCCTGTCCTGCTGTGGGGGAGGAGGCAGAGAAAACTGGGAGTGAAGTTAAGCCAAGGAAGGTGGGAGGAAGGTGTTTTTAAGATTCAGATTTATTTCTTCTTACCCTCCTCTGATTTGATTGGCAATAAATTAAACTACTTTCCCCAAGTTGAGTCTGTTTTGCCTGTGACAGTAACTGGTGATCAATCTTGCCCTGTCCTTATGCCCATCCATGAGCCTTTGATTGTATTTTCTCTCCCCTGCCCCGGTGAGGAGGAGAGTGTCAGAGCAGCTTTGGTGGACACCTGGCACCCAGCCAGGGCCAACCCACCACACCCAGCCATCTTACAGCCACTCACCACGGCATGAACCTATCCGTGATGGGCCAGGGCTTCTTTGGCCTCCCTTCTGCTGCACCCAATCCTGATCCTCAGCAGACTTTCTACCATACCTTGCTGCAAATCAGCTGCACAGGCATTTGTCAGCCCACAGCACTCCTAGACCACCACAAAGGCTAGGTGGTGGGTAAGGGATAAAGACATTGTCCCCATCCACGTTGCAGGACCAAGCGCTGGGTCAGACTCATCAGCCCCATCACCTCTACCCCATGCATGTCATGAGAGAAAGGCTTCAAGCCAAACTCAGAGAAGCAGCACCGTGTCCGTCCCCAGGGCTGCTGGGGATGAGCTGCAACACCACAGAGTCAGTGGCGGGGAAGGATGCTGCCCGCTCCCTCCAGGAGTACCAGCCATGGCCTCTAGCCCGTGCCTGAAGGGAGTGAAGAACAGTGGATGTAGGCAGAGAGGGGTCCTGGCAGGACACACACAACAGTGTCTTGGATTAAAGCAATGCACACAGGCATCTGAACGGCCTCTCCCTGCTCAGTTTATCCTCAGACCAATCATGGTTTATACTCAGGCCATCAAGCCCAACTCTAGTCTAAGCACTTGGGTTCCGTGACTACCCCACATGAACGAGTGGCCTCCTGGGAGGCTCAGAAAAGCAGGATCTCCTCTGAAGATCAAAGAACATCCAAGGACTCCCTGTGCCCTGCTCCAGGACAGAGTACTCCAGTCAGTCTTCCCCTGCCCCGAGAGACTCTGGGATAGGAAGGACCTGCATCACCACACCACTGTCCATCTGATGCTTCTCACCCTCAGCCTCCCACGATGCCTGTGCACCAGGGAGGATGGAAATGCCTTCACTCTACTCCATCCCTCTGCTGAAGCTGTCCAGGCTCACAGAGGGTCTGGACAGGGGGTCTGGACAGGGGGTCCAGAGGGTCCATCCCCTGTTTGACCCTCCTGGTCCTTCCTGGGCTCTCCCCCTCCTCTGCCTCGCAGCAGCAGAGCAGTGCTGCACCAGAGCCTCAGCAAACCCTGGCAAGCCACAGCTCAGCTGTGCAGCCATAGCTCACCAGGCTCTAGCAAGGCCCCAGACGCTTTGGGGATGTGTTCTGGGAGCTGGCGTGACTCTTCCCAAGGAGCAGGACTCATTTCCACCCGCTGCAAGGCAGACGCACCCCATATTAGCCCATCCCAGCTGGACTGAGGCAGCTACCTGCTTGGTGTGCGATAACCATAGCCTGGGAAACTGTCCTTCGGTCTGCTGCAGACCAGGCAGCCCCACGGCCCCCAAAGCCCGGGTGGGAGCAGAGGGGAACTGAGCCCAACCACCTCCCCCTCCTCTCTCATGTTGGGGCCTCGGCAGCCAGCCGCAGGCTGCCCAGGAGCCCGGCCACAGAGCCCATTGTTCCCTTTGTCTGGCCTTTTGAGCACAAGCCCACACAGCTCAAGGAGTCCCCTCCACCATGGGGACGTTCACACGCTCGGCCGCCCTCGCCACCCCCCAACCCACTCAACCAGTGGGTGAGGGGCCGAGAACCTCCCCTAAACCCAGCCCTTACCCCTTCAGATGAACCCAGGGACAAGGGTGGCTCCTCTGCTTCCCCAGCTCCATCCAGGTGGCAAGGGCAAGTGTCACTCGGCTCTCTCCAGGGGCCCTACCCTTGCCCAGCCACCCTGCCAAAATCAAGAGCCTGCATAAGGCTGGAAGTTGTTCCTTCACCTGGAGGGCCCACCATCAACAGCCAAGGCCATGAACACCCCCAGTGATGTGGACCCCCCGGCACTTTGCCTCAGAAGCTGCAGATGCTCTTGAAAGCCAAGGTGAGAATTGGGGGGGTGATGGGGCCCTCACTGAGAATGGGTATGCAGAAGACATTTTTTCCCTTGGGATAGACCTCAAATACCACACCCACCACAGCAGGCTGAGGCAAAGGGATTCCTGGTTTCCCTTTCACTCCCAGCAGCACACCAGGGGGATGCTCGGGGAGGAGGTGCAGAAAGCACCCCACTTTCTGCAGCCTAGCATCAAGGGCTTGCCGATGCCCCTGACACCCAGGACAGGCAGGAGTGGGCTTCACCCTGCCCAACGCACTCCTGCCTCCGCCCCCCATCTCTCCTGGCTTAAAACCTGCCACTTGAGAACTCAGGAGCGAGTGAGAAAATATAAAATAAGGAATTGTGACCCCTTCATCACCCTTCCCTTCACACCTGCTGCAGTCCAACACACCTCTGTGTGCTGCACCCCACGATGCATTTTTCCTGAAGCCCCCCTTCCCCGTTCCTCTCCTGTACAAGCATCTTCAACCTCCTTTCCCAGCCTTTCCCAGTTCTGAGTTGATGCTTTCAAAGAACCATCCACAATGACTTTAAGATCTCTTTCTTAAAATGCTAATAAGTAATTTAAAGACTGCCACTGTGCATGGATGGGTTTAGGGTAATTTTTTTCCATGTGAATCCCTTTTCATTCATTGCTGACTACATTTAATCTGCCACTTTATAGCCCAGTTATCCAGTGTCATGAGATTCTTTTACAATATCTTAAAGACAACTGTTGTTTTTATCATCCTGAATAATTCTGTCTAATCTGCAAACTTTCTCTCCTTGTGAGTTGCCACCCCTTTCTGGTGCGTTTATAAATACGTCGCGCAGCGCAAGCCTCATGCTGACCCCCGTCCAGTGGGAAAACTGACTCTTTGTTTCCCCCTCTTTAAGCAGATTTTGATCCGTAAGAAAGCTCTTCCTCTAAAATTACTGCTCTGGAGTCTCCTGGATCACCCAAGGAGCTCTTATTAAAGGATGCTCATCCCATTTGCTCTGGCCCAAATATTCGTTTTACTAATTTATTTTAAAATACAATCTCTTCGGTCATCACTTAAGGGCGGTCTCTCAGCCCTGCCGTGGGAAGGAAAGCTCCTTGGCAGGAGTCCCCTTGGCCGTGGCATTTGGGGGGGACACGGAACTCATTCCCCATCTCCCCCAGTGCTTCATCCCACTCTCATTTGTTGAGGGGGAACTTGGGGGGTTAATTCATTTCTTCTCACAAGTTATTTTTCAGACTCCTCTCAGCCTGCCATATATGGCTCTACAGTCACCATGCCACAGTCTCAGATATTTTTTTTATATTTTCCCTGATCTAAAGATACAACTTCCACTTTCTGAACAACATCTTTTTACCTCTGGTGACCTCCTTCAAATTGCTATTTGAGCAAGATTATTTTTCTTTTCTTTTCTTTTTTCTGAAAACAAACAAACAAAAAACTTTTATGTTAAACAGCCACATGCATTTATTGTGGGATTTAATATCATTTCCTATATCATGTGCAAGTATTTCACTATTTTAGCTGCTCCCTTCGTTTTGCCTTACCTACAAAATATAACTGCATAGTATTTTTAAGTTCTGGTCATTTTATGGATGCAATGGCTTGCTTCTCAGAGAAGTAAGGTGGAAAGAACAGAATCTGTTTGACTGATAAAGCTTCACCAACTTTTGGAGCTCACCAGCCTCTTCTTGTGCCCACCAGGAGACTGAACCTGCTCCCACAGAGCCAGCCCTGCGCCTCACACCGCATCACACATGATGCTGGGGTCTAAATGAAGAGATCCTCCTCTTGTGGGCTCTCCAAAGAGCTGTGATTATTCACAGTCACCAAGACTTTAAGTTCTGAATAATGTCCACGTGTGACATCTATGGAGGCATGGACCATCCACAGTTACAGTTGTGTTTCCCTCCCTCGTGGCTCATTTCATCTCCCTTAATGTTTGGCAATGGGTGCTACAAGTTGGGTCAGAGGGATTGCAGAGACCCAATGCTGCTCCCTTTCCCGAGCACAGAAATTCAGGAAGGGGCAAGCAGCATGGCATGATCCTCTCTTACACTTTTGCCTTCATCCTGCTTTGCTCAGGGGGGGCCGGCATGCCCTGCACAACCACCCCTGTACCTGCACCCTGGCACAAACTGCCATCCATCCAGGACACTCCCAAAGCACCCAATATTGATATAAAGTCTGTATCAGTATATCCCTGCGCACCCCCATCAGGCACCTTTCCTTCCTTGCACCCCCCTAGCTGCTGCCTCCTGGCCCTCCAAGGGTCCCTGCCCTCCTCCAGCATCCCTCACAATACCCCAGTGCTCCCTGCACTCCTGGGTACCAGCCAGGGCAGAGCCCCCTCCCGAACCCCTCCCTGGATGCTGTCTCTCCCTCTCTCCCACCCACGCCACACGTCAGCACCTTATCACAGGAGGCCCAGTCGTTACTCCTTATCTAACAGCTACTTTGCCTCTGCGGATCCCCCCGCTAACCCCATCCCAACGCAACCCAGTGGGCAGCCACCCCGCCCTCTGACATCTCTGCAAACCAGGAGCCAGGTTTGGGAGGGACTGCGAACGAAGATGGGAGCTGATGAGGGTCCTTCTTGGTCAAAGAGGACTTTCTGCAGGATGGGCACCCCGCAGCTGCTCCCAAGCAGAGCCGTGCACGAGCACCCACGTCAGCGGGGTCAGTCTGTCAGGAGAAGCACGTGTTGGGGCAGGAGCAGTTGGCTTTGACTCTCGTTTGTCACAGCTCCAGCTGCACTCACACAAAAGCACTCAGGCCTCAAGAGGTACCTCGACAGCCACTATTTACCCAGCTTCTCAGGTAGGTTTTGCAGCCCTGCTGGTGCCCACCCCTCTTTCCAGCCCGCTCAGGTATGTGTACACAAACGGCCCTGACTAGTGCAGGCAGATCCTGAGCCCATCTGCAAAGGGAACCGCTGCTCCCATCCTTGGGGGACAGCCTCAAACCCCCAGGCAGCATCCCCAAGGTACAGCTGTGTCCCCTTAACACCCCCACATCCCTCTGTACGTTGTCCTGAGAAGCTGGGGGACATCAGTGGCCAAGCCAGCCCCGAGCCCTTTTCCCCAGACAGCCCCAGCCCCTTGGCATCTCCCTCCAGCATCTGCTCCCTCGGCTTTTACCAGAAGGTGGAAATACAGCAACTGCTGCTCCCGCCCGGAAAAGTGGAGGAGCAGAGCTGCAACAGCAGCAACACAGACATCTAAATCAGGCACCAAATCATTTGGTCTCCAAAAGGAGTTTTCCCTGCCGCTGCTCCGGTAATGCAAAGGGCAGGTGGGTGCAGGGAATGCACCTCGTCAAAAATTAACTCAGGAAGTGGGAACGGAGATGGGAGGCAGAAGCCAAGAGACAAAAAAAACAGGACCGACCTGAAACTACGGTCTCTGCTTCATGCCTCGGTCCCATTTGTAAAAAATGTTTCCAGCCTGGACTCAGGACAGAGTTTGCAGATCTGGAGTTCAAACGCACAGGACGGATCCGCTTCTTGACAGATGCTGTGTTTTTCCCTAGATCTGCTGCTACACTGGGCTCACTGGTGTGGTCCCACAGCTCCTATGGCCCAGGCACACCCCAGGCACACGCCATCACCCTGGAGCATGGAGGTCAAAGCAGGCCTGGTATGACCTGTAACCTTGAAGAGATGGCCACTGTCTTCCTCCACTGAGACCACAAAGCCAGGCACAACGAGGCACAAGCCAAGCCCAGTGTTTGCTGGCACTGCCCTACGCTGCCCTAGGCCTGGAGGAGGCTGCGGAGCTGCTCAGCAGCATGTCGTGCCGGTGTGTACACGAGAGCTGATCATATTCTAACACCAGAACATGTCACAGCATACAGAAGATTCAATATACTGCATACTGTGTACACGTGTGCAATACAGTAAATGCATAATGTGTATTGTGTACACTGTAATACATTATTAACTACGCAGAAACACAGAGGTCGTGTCTCCAGTGTGCTCAGGGGATGGGCACAGGTGGTGTGTGTCCAGCACCCCAGCCACGGCACGCTCCGGGGGAGGATATGGCCCTCCAACCCCAACATCCCTCTCCAAGCCTGCAGCTGGGCTCAGGAGCACAACTGCCCGGTACAGAAGGATGCTGAACACCAAGTCCCCTCGCCCATGATGCTGTTCCCCAGCTAAAACCAGACTGAGCAATTGTCCCTCGCCCATCAGAGGTTGCCGCTGCCTCCGCACCGCCGGCTCCTGGGCTGCCTGCACCCTCGCAGATATTAGGGCCATCTCCTTGCAATTTTTTTGCATTTTTTGGCACACAGTTGGCTTTCCTCCAGCCCTCGGGAAACTTGCCAGCACTGCAAGGTTTATGAAAAGTTAACTCCGATGGGATGAAGAGAGCCTTCGGGGCTTTTTTCCCCCCTCACACACAAGTTAGCCAGGCTGTTGATTTTAAAATACCTAAGTGCCCTTCCCAGCTCCCCCCCAGAATACCTCGGAAATATCAGTACTCCAGATACGCACGCCGCATACGCCAGCAGGAATACAAAGAGGAGCCGTTAGTGATAGCAGCACCGTTACCGACCAGTGTGGGATCCAGACCCTTCCAGAACTCCTTTGTTCTTGACCTTCTGGTTTTATTTTGTTTTGGTTTGTTTTTTTTAAATACACACAAAAAACTTTCCTTTTATAAGCCTGAACTTTCTCAACTGCAGATATGCTACCCTGCAACTGCCTTAACAACTGTACCGCGATTCTTAACCTCTGCTTTATGTACATTGTCATCCACCTCCCTGTTTTCCATATTGATTTATGTTTTACGTTCTTTTCACATTTCCTTTTAACAGAGCCGGTTTTACCCAAACAGCCTTTCCTCCCGAGCCCGAGACACACATTCTGCTGGCCAGTGAGTAATCAACTTCCAATTTTCATGCACACTCCTGTTTATATTTCCTTCCCTATCGGCTTTGTTTCTAATTAAGGTTTGTTAAATGAAAGTGAATATATAGCATAGAGAGAAATATAAAACATGTAGATAAATAAACACCCCACACACAGGCGCACTGACTAAGGCTGCGCTTTCAACCACGGATCCCAAAGCACTTTGTCATGTTCATTAACAAAACCTCGCGGCTCCCCTGGGAAAGACGCTTGTATTATTTTACGCCTTGTAATTAGGAAAACTGAGGCACAGAGGAGACAAGTGAAATTACCAGCATTACTGAAAAGCTCTGTAGCAAAGCTTAAAACAGGACTCGAGAGGCAGGATCCCCAGGCAAATAACCAGAACGCGGTTTTCCCCTCAACGAGCCTTTTTTGTCCCCATTTTCACCATGGGAATTTGCCAGAGCTGGTGGTGGCAGCGCAGAGGGCATTGCCACCATGGTGCTGGCTGTGGGGACGCGGTGGGGTCCAGCCACCAACTCCTTCGACAGTGGCTGCCGCTGGGTCTGCACTGATGGGGCCCAGAGCATCCGGAGATGCAGATGGATGCCTCATCCAAGCATCCCAGGGATGTCCAGACATGGGCAGCTCCCAAAGGGGAGGAAGGAGCAGAGGCACGCCTGGGGAGCTGCATCCCACATGCTTTCACCTTGCCAGCTCTCCAGAAGACTGTGCAAGGAGGGAAAGGCAGCCACAAGGTAGCCGGTTGCCCACAACAGCACTGTGAGCCACCATGGCCATGCCACAACACACAAACAAGGCAGGAGGCAATAGTGGGGGCTTGGGGGGGACCTCACTGAACCCGAATTGCTGCATTCAGCCCCAGATGGGGAGAGCTGCTGGAAGCACAGAGGAGAGCCCCCATCAACCATCTCCCTAGGAAAGTGCCCATCCATGGAAGAGCACACCTTATGGAGGTCATCGCTGGGGGGGTAAATCCCCCAGCTAGCACTGGCTGCTCCCTCACCCCAGATGTTTATTCCCCAATCCTTGGGATGAGCCCAGGTGCTCACACATCCAGTCCCCGTTACTCCTGCCGTGATGGGGAAGGTCACCCACATCTCCAAGCAAGTGTGCAAGAGCCCCAGGAAGCAGTCACCAGCACTCCAGCGCCGCCCAGCAGCTCCTCTCAGTATGCAGGAAGGGCAGGGCAGGCTGGAGGTGTCACCCTGTCCCTGCACAAGGCACATGGCTCCTTCCCATGCCGTAGTCAGCAGCGTTGGCTCCACATGGCCAAGCCCGCTCAGGCCTTACTGGCCAAACACAAATCCCGTTGTGTCAATACCACCAGCTGATCAGGCCAGACGTCCCACGTGGACACATATGCTCCCACAAACACGCTCATCACCCCAACCCTCCCCCCCATAATTAAAAACATACTGGGCTCATTTGAATAGCATAGCTGGCTAGCGCTCTCCCCTGCAACGTAAATAGTCCTATTTATGCCAAGCTCCCATATTGTAAATATCACGATGTATAGCTGGCCAACCCATGAGTCATCTCCCAAAACTCCAACTTAATAAATGGTGCCTCATCCATGTTCCAGACAAACACCGTCCATGCAGCTCCCACCGCCCGGCGCCTCCACACCCAAGGCCAGAGGCAGCCGCCCAGCCTGCCCACCAGCCCAGCAAGGCCAGGAGGACAGCAGAGTGACCCAGACCCTCGCTAGTTTGGACACAGCCCTCCCATCATGGGCAGATACCCCTGGATCGCACTGCTCCAGAAGGAGCTGGCTTTTGGCCTGACACCTTGATCTAACCCCTGCCCAGCCCAGTTCTCCAGCGCTGCCCGGGGCACCCGCGCAGCCGGGCTGGAGGCACACGGCCACGGCTGCGATGGCCAGGGAAGCTGGAAGACCAGTTGCCCCTTGCCTAGACCCCACCACCGGGCTCCTGCCCTGCGCCTTCCCCACGCACCCAGCCCGCAGGAGCTCCCCACCTGCCGCCTGGCTCTGCTTTGTCTGAGCACCGGGGGAACTCGGCGGGGAGCCCAGATCCTCCCGGGGACGCCGGGAAAGCCACGCCGCCAAGGGGGAGCCGGCCATGAGATCCAGGATGCCGGCAAGGCCTTGTTGAGGGGCACCCCAAAGCCTCTCCCTGCCACCAGAAGCGGGCACGGCGTGGCAAAGCCCGGGCATCCCTAGGAGAGAGGCTCCGCGGCACGCAAGCCGCACCCGGGGACCTGCTGCGGGGGTGCCGGGGTGCCGGCGGGGGATGCCCACCTTGACGACGGGATGGCGGAAGACAAGGGCAGCGCAGCGATCGGGTGGGTTTGGGGGCGGCGGAAGGGGACACACGACACACGAGGGGTCCCCAGCTCCGCACCGGGCTCCGGCGGCAACACCTCCAGCTGGGGCGACACTTGCCCAAAACTTCGTCTCCCCTCCAGCGCTGCGAAGGGGGTGGGGCGGGGAGGGGGGGGAGGGGGACGAAGTGCCACCCCACCCGCCTCCCGAAAAAAGGGGGGAAAAATCCCGAAGGGGGGCTCGCCCCGCCCCAGAAGGGCCCCCGCCCCCCGCGCCCCCCCCCTTACCTTCCACGGCGGCGAGCAGAGGCAGGAGGGCGAGGGGCAGGCAGCAGAGCCACAGCGGCCCCATGGTGCGCGCCGGGCCGGGCATCAGAGGCGGCGCGGCCGGCGCTCCATGGAGGCGGCGGGGGAGCGGCGGAGCGCAGACCGAGCCCCTCGCTGGGGCCGCCGCC